>PVJI01005469.1:0-95937 GCA_004026765.1 Micronycteris hirsuta
CCCCACCTCTGTAGGCTGGGACAGGCAGGAGCTCAAAGAACCTCATCAAGAAGTGATGGATGGAGAGACTATCACAATATTCTGGATGTTGAGCCTGGCTCTGCAACTTTTGGGTTGTCTCTTCTTGGGAGGAGAAGAAAAGGATTTTGTAAGCATAAAGAAGGGAAGGAAGTGTTTATGACTAAAAGAGTGAAGTGTGGAATACTGAATTACTGCTTTACACTTTGGGAAATGCTAGTTTAAACTGTCGAATGGGTGCGAAGGACAGTTACACACTGACTAACAAAGCTGAATAACAGTAACAGGTAACATTAATTGAATACTTACTAACGCAAATTCTGTTCTCAATGCTTCACATACTGTAACAATAGCAAGAGCTGGCATTTACTGAGTGCTGGCCACATGTGAAGCACTTTCTAAGCACTTCACAAGTATTCATTTAATCCTCAAAACAAGCCTATGCGGCGCATACTATTATAATTCCCATTGCAGAGATGAAGAAACTGAGAGACAGTGAAGTAATTTACCCAAGAGCACAGAGCTAGTAAGTGCCAAAGCCCTAGCTCTAATTCATGATTCAAGACGCCCCCACTGGACAGGCCACAAGGCAGCTACACTCTGAGCTCAGAATACGTTTCTGTAGAAGAAATTTTTCTCAAATTAAGTGGGAATTTTTTTTTTTTTTTTTTTTTGCATCTTCAAAAAGTATCTTTATGCCCTGGCTGGTGTAGCTCAGTGGACTGAGCACTGGCTACAAACCAAAGTGTCGCTGGTTCAATTCCCAGTCAGGGCACATGCCTGGTTTGCAGGCCAGGTCCCCAGTGTGGGCCACGTGGGAGGCAACCACACACTGATGTTTCTCTCCCTCTCTTTCTCTCTCCCCTCCCCTCGCTCTAAAAAATAAAAACCTTTTTAAAAAAAAGCATCTTTAATGCTGTTATGGCTCAGAAGTGAACCAGACCGTTTAAGATTCCAGCACACAGCAGAGTAACAAGGACTGCCTATAACAGGAACGACAGGATCATCTCCACCCCTTCTGGAGTGTTATAACCTGAGTCTGAAACACAGCGGCGAGCTCCAAGAGGCGCTCATAAGGGCAGGGAAGAGACGCCAATATAGAAGCAGCCCATTAGGGCTTAAATTAAATAATTTCATCATAGCCTTCTCTCAATTATGCAAACCTAAAGCTATTCTTATTTTATTTAAAGTGTCAGCACTGTTTTTGTTTGCTGAACAATAGTGGTCCTCAGAGGGGCTGGAGAGTTTTCACTCTCGCTGGCAGGGAACTAAAGGCTGACACCCACCAGTTAGAAGCCACCTGGTGGCGAGAACACCAAGGCTGCATTTAAGATTTCTAGTAACTAATACAACAGTCATTAAGGGACAGGTTCTGTTTTCCCGAGTGCTAAAAATGTCCTGATTCCCTTTCTGGCACTGGGAGAATGACTTATACTTCAACCAGACCCGTCTCGTTTCCCCACATACAAAGGAACCCAAATAGATATCCTTCAGAAGGTGTTCAGGTGCAAAACTCCTGCAAGTCTGTGCAGTGTATTGGACATGTACAGTAGAAATGGGAAGGGCTGTATTGTAAAAAGAAAAAGAGAGAGAGAACCACAGATAAACACTTAAACACAATTGCTTATTTACATTTTCTGTATTTCCTTTTTGCCACAGGAAAGGAAATTATTTCACTATTTTATCCCCAAGAACTTAAAGCTCATCTCCTAACACATTTCCAAACCTTAATCTCAGAACATAAATACCTGGTAGGAAAAGGCTATAAATATATTCATGTTTACTCAATATGATCTTAGAAAATGTCTTAAATTTTGGGTTAAATTTTTTAAAGTTTAAAACACATGAAAGTAACTCTGTCTATTCAATGTAAGAGCGTGATTTAAAAAATAGAAGCGATGGAAGAGTCACTTCTAATGGCCTAGCCATCCAGTAACATTTTTTTTTAGCATTATAAGCTTTATTTCCTGCCTGACATCCTCAGGGATCTGGTCTGACAGCTCTCCTGTGCCATTTCTACTACAAGACTTCCCTGGCCTCTCTTGGCACATGTCAACTGCCGCTAGGTAATATTTCTTTTGGCAACAGACAACATACTTTATAGAAACAGACCTTCCATTGAACCCTTTCCACTCAAACCACGTTCTTGCCTAACATGTGGATCTGAAACTAAGTCTAGTCTAACAAGATGAACGAACACATTCGGTGGTACTGAAACGTTACATAGTCATTAAATTTTCCCTGTTAACACAATTCAATCCAAGTTACAGTTTCTCCTGAATAGAAATAAAAACTGGTTTTGCTAAGTCATATTCTGAACTAGACTTATTTTTCTTTCAGTTGCTGTAGAATTATATACAGTTATCCATTCTACAAGGTTTTAGGGAATAAAACCAAAATTAAGTGAAATCTAGAAAAATAAATATAATAGAAATGGTATTTCCAAAGTTTAAGAACTATACTTTCAATTCACTAGTCCCACCTTTTTATTCAATACATATTCTAACGAACACTAACCCACTGCCAAAGAAGAAAAATGTACATTTTAGAGACTGACAGAGCCCAAATGAAGTACTAAAACAACTACTTAAATCAAGGTCTCTCCTTTTAAAATCACACTACAAACTCTAATTATGCTGTAATTTAATTAAAATATCTACTTGGCCCTAAGCCTCGGGTAATACTAAGTTTTATCAGAGACAGAACCTGCTTGCTAGCTTATCATCTACTAGGGAGGATGAAAGTACACAAATTTGAAAGTACACACTGTATTGTGGGGGACCGACATCATTTGAAAAACACACACGACTGAAAGTTTTATTTATGATTAGATGTAAACTTTGAACAGATTACTTCCTTCTTAGAAAAACAGCTGACCAAAACTGAAACAAAAATGAAGAAAAATCTGAATGAATATTCCTATAACTATTAAAAAAATAGACCTGCGCTCAGTTTCCCAAATGAAATTAACACATGGCTTCACCATAGAATTTGTCTAACCATTTATGGAAGAAAAAGCACCAATATTATGCAAGCTTTTCTAGAGAAAAAGGAGGAACGTTTCCCAGAACATTTTATAAACCAGTATGGTCTTGATGTCAACACCTGAGGAAGGGCAGTACACGGACAAAAACATAGATGCAAAAATAAAAAAAATATACTAATAAATTGAATTGAGCAACATATAAGAAGGATAATGCATCATGACTAAGTAGGATTTATTCCAGAAACTCAAGGTTGATTTAACATTAGGAAAAAATCAATGTAATTTAACATGTATTAACAGAAAAAAATCATTTAATCATCTCAATAGACATAGCATAAGCATTTGATAGCATTAAACACGCATTCAGGCTCTGGCCTGTGTGGCTCAGTTGGTTGGAGCGTCATCCTATACACCAAAAGGCTAGGGGGTTCAATTTGTGGTCAGGGCACATACCTAGGTTTCGGGTTCAATCCCTGGTCAGGGCGGGTATGGAAGGCAACCAATAGGTTTCTCTCTCACATCGATGTTTCTTTCTCTTTCTACCTTCCTCTCTCTCTAAAATCAATAAACATTTTTTAATTTTTTAAAATTAAACAGCCATTCAGAATTTTTTTTTTAAAGATTTTATTTATTTATTTTCAGAGAGAGGAGAAGGGAGGGAGAAAGAGCAATGTATGGTTGCCTCTCACATGGCCCTCACCGGGGACCTGGCCCGCAACCCAGGCATATGCCCCGACTGGGAATCGAACCGGGACCCTCTGGTTCCCAGCCCGCACTCAATTCACTGAGGTACACCAGCCAGGCCCATTCAGAATTTTTAAAAAACAACTCAAGGACTTCCACTTCTGTCCAAGATGTAGTACCAGGGACCAGATTAATTCTCCTACAAGACAAACAGGATATACAAATAACAAGTAAACATATACAAAGGTGCTGGACTCCATCAATCATACAGGAAGGCAAATTAACACCCACTGTACCCCAGTAGCAACAAGCACACCCAGTATCCAGATCTTCATTTCCAATACCATTTCCAATAAAAGGAAACAGAGTTCCTTGGAGAAATGTCTGAGTCTATGACAGAAGCAAAAAATATACAAAATGAGTCTGGAGTATCTCAGAGTGCCAGAAAGTAAGGAAGTGTGGGGAAAAAAGTTTTTTTTAAAGCCACAATGACAGAAATATGTCAAGGGACACAGCAGCCAACTGGAGAGCTCCCAATGGCCAAGTTGGAACAATCTCAGCAAGAACAAAAATAAAATAGTGTTGGATTATAAATCAAAGTACTAAAAAAATCATGTGTCCAATTATATAAGTAAATAGACAACAACGAGGGGGGCAATAGATGAATCTTCCATGAAGAAAAAAATCAAAATAATCTGCATACTTTGCCTTCAAGAAAGTGGGGTGTAACTCCCATTCTTTAAGTGCGGACTGCAGAGTGGCTTCGTACCCAAGAATACAGTACGAGCCCTGGCCGGGCAGCTCGGCTGGTCAGGGCACCGTCCCCCTATGCCGAGGTCACAGCACATACAACAGGCACCCAGTGGATGCACAAATAAGTGGAACAACAAATCGATGTCTCTTTCTCTTTCCCCTCCCAACCTCTCCTTCTCTCTAATCAATAAATTTTAAAAAACAAAAAAATAACAACAACATGCTGCAAAGGATAAAGGGATCCAAAATACGAAAGGAAAATCTGAGACCTTCAGGAATAGCATCCTGACTGAATCAAAGACTTCATTCCTGTACACTGAATGTAGTAAAGTGGGTCAATCCGAGTGAAGACGTTTTTCACTCAATAACACTTCCAATTACCTGTCCATCATCTAGTCTCATGCATGAGGTTTGTTATCCAGTAAATTTGTACATCATTTAACATTTCTGCCTTTAAATCTGGTATCTGTGAGACGTGCAGTAGCATGAACTGTCTAGAAACAGAATTATTTTCATTCTTCATGGTCTTTACTCTCTTTGATACTTAAAAGTGAAAATGCCACCTGGTTACCAAAAACACCTACCATACTTTTACCTAGTTACCTGAACCATTGGAGAGGATCAGCTGATTAAACTACACTATCTCAATTACAGAAATTGGTGAAATAACAAAGAATAGTTGTAGAAGCATGAGGCGTTTTAAAGCATTTGAAACCAGAAGACATCCACATCAAGAACTGTTTTCATTTTATTATGGGACCTTAATAAACCCTCATAGAAAATTATCTCCACCAAAGATTTTTTTTAATCCAATGGTACTATTTTAAATTATTTATTTATTTATTAAAAAGGGGAAAAGAGAAAGAGAAGGTGAGAAACATCAATGTGTGAGAGAAAATGCATGTGAGAGAGATCGGCTGCCTCTCACACACCCGACTCCCTGGCCCACAACCCAGGCACGTGCCCTGACTGGGGATCGAACCCGTGACTTTTGGCTTGCAGGTCGGCACTCAATCCACTGAGTCACACCAGCCAGGGCCAGCAGTACTATTTTAGTCTGTAGCAAAAATTTTATAGAGCCAGACAAAAATTGTGCTTTGTCGTGACTGTGCCGCTGCTGGCTGAGCTACTTGACTTTCCTTAGCCTCAGTTTCTCTATTTGTAAGTGGGAATAATACCATCTGTCTTCAAATGAAGTAACACACATAAACCTGACCTGCTAATAAACAGCAGCACCCCGGGAATTAAGCTATCCTCCCATGGTCCCCACCTTCCATTTGTCATTTATTTCTCTTACCTTGCAATCAACCTTAACACAAACAATTAAGAATTGATAAAAACACAGGGTGAACACTTAAGAGCCACACATTTTTTTGCATGTGAAGTATTCGCCAGTACATTTAAAGGGCTTGTTAGGGAAAGAAACTAGTGACAACAGGTAACATAGGAGACATCACTGCTTAACCCATCAGCAAATGCCCGTTGCTATCAGGGAGTCCAAAACCCGGCACCGGCCCGTTTCTGGTTTTGAAACTCCTCCATCACCTTCGCCCTCATCCTCTTTCCCGAAGAGGTCATTCTGGCCTTCACCACTTAAGTGAAACTTCAAGCCCTGAAAAAATCTAAAACACGTTTATTAACCCCTTAGTCCCTTCGGTATTTCCCAAATCCCCCTGCCCCTAACGTCTTGGAAGTATTTACTCCATGATTTTAGATTGAGGCCTATCTCCTTATCCTTCCCCGCTCTAGTAATCAGCAGCAGTAATGAACAGCCAAGACTTCGTGACAGGCCCTATTTAAACGTTTTACGTGCATCTATAACTGACATCTCACAGCCACCCTATGAAGCAGACACCTTCACACAGGAAGATACGGGCTTACAAAGAGGATGCTCCTTTCCGAAGTCATTCTGAAGTCACTTCTCATTATTAACATGCACACAACCTTCTAATTGAGAAGGACATTAGAATGGCGTTATCTAGTAAGTGACATTCTTGTCCAATTTTTGCTGTTTTGTGCCAGCCTTTTTTTTTTTAATACCATAATTTAATAAATATGGAAAAGGACAGTCAGTGACATAAAAATATGTAAGGGAAGGGGACACAGAATCTGTTTTTCTTCTCTTCCGGGACTAACAGTGCCCCTGAAGGCAGAAATACATCTTATTCTTAAAGCTGAGGCAGTTTAATACACAGTAGGGTCTCTACTCCAAACTCTGGCAAAATGCAACACCAGTTCAGTTATCTTCTGCTGTATAACTTAGTAGCTTAAAATAACAATCTCTTATCATGCTTGTGAGCCTGCAGTCTGGGTGGGGCTTGGCAGGGGCATGCTCTGCTGTACATGGGCAGCCCCTGGGGCAGCATCCTGGGGATCTAGAGGATTAAGATCCATTTTAGGACGCTCACTCACATGGCTGGCAGGCTGACGCTGGATGTCAGCTGGGGCGGAGGACCAGGAGCTCCAGATTCTCACTCACACAGGCCTCCCTCCTGAGCTCCGCACAGCACGGCCTGGTAGCAAGGTGCCAGAGAGTATGCCAAGAGAGGAAGGTGGGAGTACATGGCCTTTCAACGACCTAGCCCCGGAAGTCACGAAGTGTCGCCTGAGCCATGCTCTATTGGTGGCAACAGCTACATAGGCCTGGCCTAGCTAAGAGATGGGGACAGAGTCCTCACCACTAGATGGGAGGAGTGTCAAGGTCACATTGTTAGAACGCCATGTGGAATGAAAGACACTATTGCAGACGTCTTTGGTAAATACAATTTATCACACCAATGGAATGGTGATGTGTCAGAATACATCGACGCTAACTTTTTGTTCATAGTGTTTCTTGGTTTTCATTACACAGACATTTCCTGCAAAAAGCAACAGGTAGAGAGACTGAAAAACAATACCCTGGCATTCCACCTCCCCTATGGTGAAATGAATTCAGTGGCCTACGAGTAATCATCTTCAGGGCCAAATGATAGAGAAAAGGAGAAGAAAGGACAGTTAGGTACTTTCCAGAGTAAAAGAGTGATAAAATATAAAGTGAGTAATCTCTCATTAAAGAGTAAACATATCTGAGTTGGAAGAAACTTCGGACATCACTTAGTGTACTACCTTTATTCTAGCAACTACTAGAAAACTAAGCTTTTCTCATTTACTTTTCAGTGAAGGGTAGGGAAATCTCTTTTAGTAAATCTCTGAATTCTAGAATACATAAAATTTTATTTACTCATTCCCTATTGTTAATGGCAGTAAAAAACCCTTAAAGATGAAAATGCATCAAATACCTTCAAGTTACCAAGGTAAGGGAAAAGCTGAGGCCCCTGCATCCTGTTTCAGGGAAGGGTGTATGGGCACAGAGAATGACAGAGGACAGAATGGATGTTGGAATAACAGTGAGTCAAATCCTGGGGCCTGTAGGGATAGCAAATAAAGACAGAAACGGAGTGACAGGAAACCAGCCAGAGCTCTGGGGAGTCCACCAGCAGGCTGTACTGTGCACTCTGTGGACACATTCTTATACAAAGACTCCGTCCTTCAGCCCCGCCTCTTTTCTGCACGTTAGAGCTAGAAATGGCACCAGAGACAGCTAATGCAGTGGTTTCTACATTTTCAAGTATAAACATCTCTTTTTAAGAGTAAAAATTCTGCCCTGACTGGTGTGGCTCAGCGAGTTGGGCGCTATCCGCAAACCGGAAGGTCACTGGTTCAGTTCCCAGGCAGGGCTCATGCCTGGGCTGCGGGCCAGGTGTGTGGTCAGGAGTGTGTGAGAGGCAACCAATCGATGTTTCTCTCTTTCTCCTTCTCCCTTCCTTCCCCTCTCACTAGAAATAAATAAAATCTTTTCTTTTTTAAAGAGTAAAAATTCTGTGGACATCCGTATGACAACTGGGATTTTATTATCTGGTTATTGAAAAAATCAATAATGACAGAAGTACCACGAATTCACTAACACTTCTACAAAATGCTATTGGTATGTTATCACAAGGGCACTTACACGCTACAGTATGTACATGAGACAGTCAATTTAGATAAAATCCTTAGAAAACATTTAAAACATGTCCGTTAACAAATGAGTAAACGATACTTGAAAAGGCTGAGACAGGATTTTTAGGGGCTTCCTTCTCAGGGGTGTTACAGGGCTTCTGCTGTGCTTGTGGTTGGACTCCACACCGAATCTCTTCCAACGCAGACTCTATAATTCTCTTACAAATTATTAAAAGCATTCCCTTCTTTTAACCTTCTATCTTAATGATTTAAAATTGCTTTGTGACAATACAGATGCATACTTTTTTTTTTTCCAAAGATTTTATTTCTTTATTTTTAGAGAGAGGGGAAAGGAGAGAGAGAGAGGGAGAGGAATATCAATGTGTGGTTGCTTCTCGCACATCCCCAACTGGGGACCTGGCCCACAACCCAGGCATGTGCCCTGACTAGGAATAGAACCAGTAACCCTTTGGTTCACAGGCTGGTGCTCAATCCACTGAGCCATACCAGCCAGGGCCAGATGCATATTCTTATTTTATAAAAAAAGTAAGAATCAAAAGGTCTTCATTTTGATTCCTAGTCAGGGCACATGCCTGGGTTGCAGGTTCAGTCCCTGGTTGGGGCATGAATGAGAGGCAACTGATCAATGTATCTCTCCCTCTCTTTCTCCTTCTCTTCCCCTCACTCTAAAAATAAATAAAATCTTTTATTTTTTTTTAAAGATTTTATTTATTTATTTTATTTTTAGAGAGAGAAGAAGGAAGGGAGAAAGAGCAATGTATGGTTGCCTCTCATATGGCCCTCACGGGGACCTGGCCTGCAACCCAGGCATGTGCCCTGACTGGGAATTGAACCAGGACCGCCTGGTTCCCAGCCTGCCCTCAATCCACTGAGCCACAAGAGCCAGGCAAATCTTTTATTTTTTAAAGGAAGAATCTTCCAGTTAAAGGTGAGATTATATGGTATTTGTCCCTCACCACCTGGAACATAATCAAAAGAAAAAAAGCAAGAAAAACATAACCAGAGACATTGATATTAAGAACAATCTAACAATAGCCAGAGGGGAGCGGGGAGGGGACAATGGGGAGAAGGTTTTCAGGAACCACTATGGAGGACACATGGACAGAACCAAGGGGGAGGGTGGAGGCAGGGGAGGGAGGTGGGGGGAGGTGAGGGGAGAGGATGCAGACAACTATAATTGAAAAAACAATAAAGTAAAAAAATAAAATAAAATAAAAAAATAAAGGAAGAATCTTCTCACTTGTTGATGACGATTTGATCGTCACCAGCCAGGAGTTACCTCAATAGATAAGTGGCTTGTTTACCTACTGTTAGAAAGAAGGGTAATGGCGACTATTCTAAATTTAAAATCTTTGTTTTGGGCAGGTGTTCTCTGAAAATCTGCATGTGATCACTCCATAGTTTGGAAATTATCACAATAGTTTAAAAGTTCCGATGGCCACTCCGCAGGCTCTGGGGAAACCATGTGTAAGCGCCTTTGCCACGGGCTCATGCAGAGAAGGACTCCCAGGACACTGCCAAACAGGCACGGACCCTCCCACGGCCCGGGGACCACATGAGCAGGGCGTAGCAGAAAGAATCCCAGCTGCAAAACAAGAATATAAAGACTGGTGTCTAGCCTCGGAGTGACGTGTTTCCAAAACAGCTGCCTACTTCACAAAAGCACCAATACCTCTCCTTTCGCTTAGCTGGGGCGACGACGGCTGTTTCATGGTGAGCTGCACCCATGAAGAGAGCCCACAGCTAGCAGTGCACAGCTCCAGTGGCTGTAACAGCGCTTTGGAAAACCAGGGAGAAGACACAGTTAGGCCATAAAAAAGACCAGGCTTATGTATCCGTCAGGGCTCTATGAGAAACAGCAGCAACCATGTGTGTGCGCAGTGCGTAGATAGATAATAAGGAACTGGCTCCCACCATGATGGAGACAGAGACGCGCCAAGTTCTACAAGCTGGAGACCCACCAAAGCTGATGGTGTGATTCCAGCCTGAGGCTGAAGGCTGAAAACCAGCAGAGCTGATGGTGTACGTTCCAGTCTAAGAGCCAGTGGGCTTGAGACCACAAAGAGCAGAGTTTTAGCTCAAACCCAAAGGCTTTAGAGACTGATATCCCAACCCAAGTCGTCAGGCAGGAGCAGTTCCCTCGTACTCAGTCCTTCTGTTCTTCTCAGGTCTCATGGGACGGGATGAGCCCCCCCGCCCACTACACACAGGGAGGGCAACCTGCCTCCCTCAGTGTACTGACCGAAAGGTTACTCGAGTCCAGCACACCCTCACGGACACAGCCAAAATAACGTGTGACCAAAAGTCTGAACATCCTGTGGCCCAATCAAGTTGACACATAAAATTAATGACCACAGCTTACTTGAATCTGATTTGCCCACTCCTCCCAGACAGCCAAGCAGGGGTGGAAAAGGAGTTTAAAACCTGGTGACAGGGACCAGGCAGAGGAAAACTGACTCCTCCCTGGGAAACTACCTTTTGGCTCTTTCCTTAATTAGCATGACCGTGAGCAAGGGGACACGTTCTGTGGGACGATACACCAGGGAGAGAGCAACGACTCTGAAGATGAAGAGCGAATGGTGAGAGATTCAGTTACTAGGACAGGCACACGTCACTGCCTGAAACGACGAGCACATGGTCCTTCAACACCTTTAATAAAAAGATAGCTGCTTCCCCAACACGCAAACGTATGCACACACGTGCGCACACACAGCCCATCAGAGAACTATCCAGGAGAAAAGGTTTAGCCAGAGATTGAGCCCTTTGGGTAATGGAGCCAGTGCCAGAAGTAAGGCGACTCTCCAAAAAAAAAAAAAAAAAAAAATCACAGGCTCATATAACTCAGCGCTTGTGAAGTCAGAAGCCTAAGTGAAGCCTCTGGCCAGGGCTGCAGTCACCTCAAGGCTCAGCTAACGTAGGCTCCCCTTCCAAGCTCACTCCTGTGGCCGCTGGCAGGCCTCGCTTCCTTCCCACGTGGCCCACCCATAGGCTGCCCGAGTGTCTTCACAACAAGGCCTCCGGCTCCCTTCTGCACAGGGCTGCCTCCCATCACCAGCCTCCCCCAGCCAGGGCAAGTGATTCCGGAGAGAGAGAGAGACTCCACCCGAGACAGAAGCCGGAGTCTCCTTCTAACCCAATCCGGGAAGTTACCTCTCATCATCTCTGCTAAGCCCAGCCCACACACAAGGGCAGGAGGGCCACGCTCCATCTTTTAGAGAACGGAGAATCAAAGAATTTGTGAACAGATCTTTAAAACCACCACAGGGACTGAAAGAACGGCTGAGGGGAAAACGTAGCTGGATACGTTTCTAAGACATCAGCGGATGTTTAATTCTCACTGCCCTCCCCAGTCCCCAAGAAGACAGCCCTCGCCCCAGGGGAGGCTTGTGTTTGTTTTCTGAAAATGGAACTCCTTGAGGAGGTTACCCTGAGGGAAGGGTGAAAAGCCAGTGCCTTTGAGGACAGAGAGGTAGAGACAAGAAAAAAAGGGGCGATTTCCCTGGGAAGGAGAGAGGCTTGGGCCTGCAACTCCACTCCCTAGCCCGTTCTAGAACAATGGCAAGTCCTTGGAGGGAAATGGGTGTGCACCATACCTAGGAAAGCTGAAACCTCTACACCGGGATCCCCGTAACCAGCAAGGACTCCTGAGCCTGAAACCGGCTAAAACTACCAGAGACACCAAACATCAAGGAACCGCATCCTCTCCAACAACACGCTTATCAGCCCCGGCCACAGCGGCCTGCAAACTGGCCTTCCACCACAAGCCTCTCAGATACCTAACTGCACATGCACAGCCCGCAGAGGGGCAGACGCCTGTTCTTAATCACTGGGATTAAACTGTTCACCAGTTCGGTGGAAATGGGGTGAGAGGTCCCCAAAGCTAGATTTCATCTCATTTGAAGAAAATAAATATTATAACATTTTTGGGTTACCTGATTTTGTGACATAAGATTCATACTTACTATAGGGTCAATTAATTTACTAATTTATGGATAGCTTTTATAACTCACGAATCTTGGTAATTTCAAAGAAAATTCCAAACACGTTGCTCCCTCAAAAGAGTATGATTTTTCCATCAGTAATATATCACCCCCCAAATCTGTCCAGGCTATATTCTCATAATGTATAGAATATTAAGCAAGTAGTTTTATATCCGAAAAATCCTGGCCTCGCAGGAAAGCCATTCAGTTAGGTTCAGGACCCACGATTTCCATAAAAAAGAAAATAATCAATTCTACCACTCTAGTCACTTGATCTCTCAACAGATCTAACCATAATCAGCACTGCAGATTACCTATATTTCAGGATCTTAACCTAAAATGTAACTCCCAACTGTGTGCTACTCAACTTTTATCAAAAAAATCCAAATGGAAAAAATCACATTTATGGAGGTCACTGAAGAACACAGTATTGTATACAACCCATGCTTCCAGCTTCGTTGCTTTCAACACTACTTTGAGGCTATACTTTCAGGGCAGTCTATTTGAAGACAAGGACCATACAGGATGGGGCAAAAGTAGGTTTATAGTTGTTTTTATGGAAAATAACAACTAATAAATAATCATACAAGATTTCTGGGTTTTGCACACCCATAACTGTAAACCTACTTTTGGCCAGCCCTGTATAATCCTCGTTTTCAAACAGAATCTCAGGATAGAAAATACACAGTAAGCAACAGAGTGACGCCAGAATAGGTCTCCTTGGAGAACAGCAGATTCTAGGCCTGAGCCAAACACGTCCAAGACGGGCCTGAGATGCCCTGTCCAACCAGGAAGCAAGGAAGCTCTCAAAGTCTACTGCAGTCCTGCCAGAGGGACCCCGGAGCCAATTTAAAGAGGTCTCCACCGGGCAAAGTAGCGGGGTGAACAGCTCAGGTTCACTGCAGTGTTTTCAGTCTGTGTATATTTAACTTTTCCATATTAAAAATGTATAGGCAAACAGAATGCAGAAGGGATGCCTGAGAGGCCAGTCTGCTTAATCTTCTCCTGGCTGCTCCAGCATCCCACCCTCCCGGGGGCCCCTGAATTAGTCCCAAGGAACCTCTGGGCTCTGTTTGAACATGCCGGAAAATCACTGCTTGAGCTAGTCCAGATTTTCTTCCAGAATAAAATATTACATGAAAATGCTAAATACTTTGACCACGCTATCTTGGGCCCCGAAGACTCTGCTTTCACAGAACTGAATGTTGGCATTACGCCCTAGGTTTTCACTGACACCTGCTTTGCCAAACCTACTGCATTTCTGTAGGGATGTTGCTGAAGCAAATATTATCAGAAAGAAACTGTAAATAGTGGATATTCCTGTGTTTCAGTGTAAATTGAAACACCTTCCTCTGGTTTTCTGAGTAACGATCTCCAGAATCTCAGTTTCTGACCAGACTACAGAGACCTACCTCCCAGAGATGAACACTACTTGTTTGATGACTACTTACCACTGCAGTGGACAGATACCGCTGCACAGAAAGAGGGAACGTCCAAAAGATAGGAAGCAGTCTGGTACACAGTCTGTCTGGAAAAAGCCTAACCATTGTTAGTGTAACGAGAATAGTTTGCACGGCATCGATATAACCTGGCAGCCAAGGAGAGTGAACTGGAATTCACGTGTGTGAACCACGACAACTTCACTCACTGTACTAGTCAATGACGGTAGTAGATGCCACTGAGTAAGCATGTATACTCTGTGGCAGTCACATTCAAAATGACTGAGCAGGCAGAGCAATGAATCTGCATCAAATTTTGCACTAACCTTGAACAAACCTCCAAAGAAACTATTCAGATGACTCAGAAGGCCACAGCTATGGGCAACTGGTGATTGGAAGCTTCACCACAACAACATGTTTGCTCACACATCACGTCTCGTGCAGAGTTTTTTGGCGAAACATCAAATCACCCAGGTGACTACTCAGCCACCCTACAGCTCAGATTTGGCGCCCTGTGACTTCTGGCTTTTCCTAAAACTAAAATCACCTTTGAAAAGGAAGAGATTTCAGACCGTCAATGAGATTCAGGAGAATATGATGGGGCAGCTGATGGCGACTGAAGAACTGTGTGAGGTCCCAAGGTGCCCACTTTGAAGGGGACTGAAGTGTCATTGTCCAAGGTACAATGTTTCCTGTATCTTGTAACTTCTTCAATAAATGTCTCCATTTTTTCATATTACATTCCGGATACCTTCTGGCCAGATATCGTACTTCTACTCAATGTTTCTGTACCATTCTATTGCCTTCTTCACATCTCACTCAATATGGTCTCCTAGATTATTTCTCTCTTTTTTTTTTTAGTTTATTTCATTCATTTTCAGGACTTGGACCACTAAGTCTTTGCTTTTGACTTCTAAATCCGTATCTCAAGCTCCAGACCCACGTTTTCACCTGCCTGGATAGAGATGGCACCCGGAAGCGCTTTACACTCCACACAGTCATAAACTCACAATCTCAACCTTCCAAACTTGCTCCTCTTGTACCTCCTACCTCAATGAAAAGTGTTCCCATTCAAACTATTATTCAAGCTAAAAGTCCCTCAAGATACAGTGAAGAAAAAGGAAAGGTGACCCATAGACTGGGGACAATACCTGCAAAACGCTTACCTGATAAAGAATGGGTTTGCAGAATACATTAAAAACTCTTATAACAATATAAGAAAACAACTGATAAAAAATGGGTAAAATCCCTGGCCAGGGTAGCTTAGCTGGTTAGCTAGCATTGTTCTGATACACCAAGGTTGCAGGTTCAATTTCCAGTCAGAGCCATACAAGAATCAACCAATGAATGCACGAATGGGTGGAACAACAAATCTCTCTCTCTTTCTCTTTTTTTCTCTCTCTCTCAAAATAAACAAATAAAATTCAAAAAAAAAATTTTTAAGTGGGTAAAAGACTTAAACAGAAAATTCACAAAAGTAGTTACATGAATGGCTAATAAATACATGAAAAGATGCCCTGGCTGGTGTAGCTCAGTGCACTGAGTGCGGGCTGGGAACCAAAGGGTCGCTGGTTCAATTCCCAGTCAAGGCACATGCTTGGGCTGTGGGTCAGGTCCCCAGTGAGGGCCATGTGAGAGGCAACCATACATTGCTGTTTCTCTTCCTCTCTTCCTCCCTTGCCCCTCTCTAAAAATAAATAAATAAAATCTTAAAAAAAAATACATGAAAAGATACTCAAAATCATTAGTCATTAGGGAACAGCAATTTAAAAACATAATGATAGCTCTGACTAGTGTGGCTCGGTTGGTTGGACGTCGCACTGTGAAGCAAAAGGTCGCTAGTTCAATCCCTGGTCAGGGCATGTATATAAGGCAGCCAATCAGTTCCTCTCCCACATCAATGTTTCTCTCCTTCTGTTTCTCCCTCCCTTCCCATCTCTCTAAAAATAAATTTAAAAATATTTTTAAAAAACCATAATTTGCTCTGGCTGGTGTGGCTCAGTGGTTTGAGCGCTGGCCTGTGAATCAGGGCGTTGCTGGGTCGATTCCTGGTCAGGGCACATGCCTGGGTTGCAGGCCAGGTCCCCAGTTGAGGGTGTGCAAGAGGCAACTGATCAACGTTGCTCTCTCCCTCTCTTTCTCCCTCCCTTCCCCCTCTCTAAAAATAAATAAATAATTTTTAAAAAGAAAGAAAAACAATGACAATATCAAGTATTGGCAAGGATATGGCGCAAATGGAATTCCATACCTTGCTGGTAGGTATGCAAAATGGTACAGCCACTTAGGAAAAGTTTGGCAATCTCTTAAAAAGTAAACATCCACTTGTCGTAAGACATAGCAAGTTCACTCCTAGGCATTTACCCAAGAGAAATGAAAACATACATCTGCACAGAGATTTCACTCAGATGTTCATAACAGCTGTAGTCAAACTAGCCAAAACCTAGAAACACAACAAATGTCCCTCAACTGGTGAGGGAATGAACAAATTGTAGAAAAATCATACAATGAAATGCTCCTCAGCAATAAAAAGAAACTAACTACAATTATACATAATAATATGGATGAATCTCAAAAGCATTGTCAAGTAGAAGAAGCTAGACACAAAAGACTATAGAATGAATGGTTCACTTACATGAAATTTCAGAAAAGACAAAACTTTTACTGGTAGAATAAAAGTTCAGTGGTTGTGAGACCATGACTGCAAGGGAACATGAGCAAGTGTGGAGGACGGGGCATGTCCTACTTCGTAATTGCAGTGGGTGGTCATAAAACTGGATACATTTGTCAAAAATCATCGCACTGTATATGTAACCCTGGTGAATTTCATTTTTATGGAAATAACACCCCGATAAGCTGATTTTTACAAAGACTGGAAGAAAAGGCCAAATAAAAATAATTAAATCAATGACAGTCACGGCTATCATTTGTTGAGTCCTTAATGGATGTCAGGTAACTGTATCATGTATTTTACAATCATTATTTCATTGAATCCTCTCAATGAGCCATTCACTGACTCAACCAACGAAGAGTTACTGAGAACGTATTATACAGGGTGGAGCAAAAGGAGGTTTACAGTTGTTTCTATGGGAAATAATACAATTCAGAAATACTAATACAAGAACCAACTCCACGCTTCACATACTCACAACTGTAAACCTACCTTTGGCACACCATGTACGTGAGGTGCTGTTCTAGGGGCTAGGAACAGAATAGTAAGGAACACAGACAAAAATCTCTGCACTCACAAAGTTTACATACTATTAGAGGAAAGGAATAATCCTACCAGGTAGATCTACTGTCATTACCTACATTTTGCAAAAGAGCAAGTGGGCTCAGAGCTTAAGTACTTTGCTCAGGAGCCCAAAGCTAGTATTTGGAAGACCTGCGATTCCGACTCTAGTCCAGGACTTCTCGACCTCAGCATCACCGACAACTGGAAGTGGAAAATTCTTAGATGTGCAAAGCTGTCCTTGTATTATACGTGTTTAGCAACATCCCTGGTCTCTCTACCCACTAGGTGCCCCCAGGTGTAACAACTAAAAATGTCTCCAGACATTGCCCAATGCCCTATGGAAGGCAAAATCGCCCCTAGTTGAGAACCACCTCTAAAGCTCTAAAAACCGACATCACAGCCCAGGTTTTTAAAAACACCATTCTTGCCCTGGCTGGTGTGGCTCAGTGGACCGATTGCCGGATTGCGAAGCAAGGGGTCACTGGTTCGATTCCCAATCTGGGGGCATGTGCCTGGGTTGCGGGCCGTGTTCCTGGTGGGGGGGCGTGTGAAAGGTGGACACACATTGATGTTTCTCTCTCCTTTCTCCCTCCCTTCCCCTCTCTCTAAAAATAGATTTAAAAAATCTTTAAAAATAAAAAATAAATTAAAACACCACTCTTTCCACACTTGACACCACCGTGATTCAGATCCTGAACTCAACTCACCTAAGACCTCATCATTAGTCAGTCCACACCCAGGCTCTGCCCACCTTTTCAACAGCTTCACTCCTGCCACAAATAACCTTCCAAACTTTCAGGGCCTCAATGAAGCGTCTCTGAAACTGCTCTCACAACTAGCACGCAGACTGACTAGGAACCCTTTGCAAATACACAGTCATTACTCTGTCTCACGTCCTTGTGTCTATCTTCCCCACAAATATGAGCTTTTCCCCAACAGGGGCCAAATCTCACTCATGTCTGTGTCTCTAGTACCCAGAACTAAAAAGCATTTAAGTTGTTTTGTAATTCAAACAAATTACATAAACCATCAAAATGCCTGGATCCTTTGCTTTAAATACATCTCACACACACAACCCAAATCATACAATAAAGTTCTTTTATTCTTTATTTTTGTAAAGAAAAAGGGGGAGGGAGGGAGAAAGAGAGGGAGAGAAACGTCAGCATGAGAGAGAAGTATCGTTCAGCTGCTTCTTGTATGTGCCCCAACAGGGAACCAAACCTGCCACCCAGGCATGTGCCCTGACCAGGAACAGAACCAGTGACCCTTCGCCTCGTGGTGCATGCGATGCCCAACGCACTAAGCCACACCGGTCAGGGCATACAATAAAGTTTTAATTCACGTTAACCCTGCCCAAACAAATGGGTCTTATTCCAAACAGAATCTGAAAGGATCCTGTAACTTATAACCCAAACTTATATTAACAGACATATTGAAGTCCTCAGAATTTTCCAAAACCACACCAAGATGAAGTTTCCTAATCTTTAAATTCCTTTCAGTCTAAGTCAGTTTATCAAGGGTATTAAATATTATTACATCATTTTGGACCACCAAAGCCCCATCCCACACTAACTCCCTCTTGCCACCAATTCATTTATTAGTTCATTAATTTTATTAAGTATCCCCTCAGTACTAAAGATATAAAAAGGAAGATAAGGAAATAAAAGTTTTAGTGGGGGGGGGGGAAGACACACAAAAAAAGAGTTAACAGTAGGGTATGAGATGCTTGCCTATCTCAAGTTATTCCGGATTTTCATTAATTGTATTATAGTTTGGTCAGCACTAGGAAGGGTCTCAAAGGATAACGCAGCTGTAACAAATGTTTATCAAAAAGAATGACTTAACAGCAACTATTCTAAAATACAAATCATGCTTTTGGTAACTATATTCCAAAATGTAACAGGATACACAGTGTAATAGTCAACAGCTCTACACAGGTAGCCAACTCAAAGGGATACTTAAGGCTACATTCAACAATTAATTCATTTGAAGTGCTCACCAGGAAGTTATATCCCTCCATGTGGAGAATTTTTATGGCCACAGTATGCAACTGATGGTAACGGCTATACAAAAATTTCTGGCTATAGTCATGACATCCTCTGGATCTATAACCCATCATTAGGGCCATAAATGGCCACTTGGTTTTCTATTTTTAGAGCAGTCCCAAAACTGTCTTCTGAAACCAGTCTTGGTCTTGCCCACAGAACCTCTTTAGAGACGTATGCTGGCTGTCTGTCCATTCGGGTCAAAATCCTGACTTGATCAGGATCCGACTTTAATCAGACGGGCGGTCAGAATACACGACCTCATGCTTCTGGACTGAAAATATAAGCTTAAGCTCACTGCTGCCTGATGGTCCCCAAAACTTGGTTACGAGGAGTGATATTCACGGAGAAGGACTCCTTCACTCAGGAATTCAGTCCACAGATTTCTACCGGCCTGGCACTACTCCGGGTGGTGGGAATAAGCAAGCGTCCCTGCGGCTCAATCATTCCTCCTCATCTCTGAGCTGAACCCAGCCACCAGGGAGCTGTGTACTAAACCACATTGCTTTGGCTCTTTGGAGGATGTTCTGTTCACGGGTACTACCTGAATCTGGAATGAGAAGCATTATAAGAAGCAATCTTAAAAACCTCCCTACTATACTTATCATTGGGATTTTCTTTCCCACAAAACCACAGTGTTCCCACTCTAGAGACCAGCGAGAGAGATGTCTCTCAGATCTAACAGTCAGAAGAAGTGATGCTTCTCCGGAACAGCCCGTGTTAGACATTATAGAACCATGAATCTGCAAGCTGAGCTGTTTTCTCTTTTGCTTTACTCTAGGACACCCAGAGCCAAATATGGAGCCCGCCTTTAGCAACTGTGCAGTACTTTCTAGTCTATACACTAACCTTTCCACTGGTTTAATTTCATTATTCTTCCCTCATTTCTTCTTTCCCTTAATATCTATATCATTAATCCTTTAGACAATATATATTTTAAAAAGAGGGGGAAAATAAAAGGCATCTGATGGGTGCTTTTTAATCTAAAACGTATTATGTATTTTTTATATGCCGGGCACTGTAGTAGCCATTTGACAACTCTGTAAGGGTTGAACTATTATTATTTCTATTACACAGATCGGGAAACTAGGGCTCAGGGAGGTTGATTAACTTGCATATGACTTCACAGCTTGCATCTGACAGAGCTAGAATTTAAATTCAACCTGAACCATGATATCTAGGTGCTCATAAAGGCTAACATGGGAGCAAATAAGGTAGAGCAGAGGAAAGAGAAGGAGAGGGTGGGGAAAGTCAGCACAGAGGATGTGACATTTGAGCTAAGTCTTAAAGGAAGGAGCTTGCCAAGGAACGAGGAGGAAGTATTCAAAAAAAAAAAGAAAAAGAAAGAAAGAAAAAAAAAAGTGTGAAAAAACCCAGAGCAAAGAGAGAACATAAGTCTGGGAATGGCAAACAGAACATTGAGTTACATTCAGCAATTAATTCATCATGAAGGTTCACCAGAAAGTTAAGTCATTTAATACCAGACATTTAATAGATCCGTTATTGAGCACTTCCACGGCTACAGTACTAAACTGTGGCTAGAAAGATAGGAAGACGTGAAATAAAGGCAGTCTCTTTTTCATGATTAGGCTAAAGGTCTGAATTATGTTCAATAAACAATGGGAAAACAGAAAAATCTTAACATGATCATTACGAGATCAACTTGCACAGTATGGTGAATACATTACAGAACTGAGGTCGGGGAAGCCAGTCAGTCTACAAGAGTCTGGCAGTGGGGTAATGAGCGTTAACCAAGGGCTGTCAAAAACAAACACAATGCAAGCCATGTATGTAAGTGTTAATTTTCCAGGAGCTATTTAGAAAAAGTGAAAATAATTTTAATACTACTTTTATTTAATCCAATATACCTAAAATATTATACCAGCATGTAATCAATATAAAAAATTAGGAATGAGAAATTTTACATTCATTTTTTTCCTCGTACTAACCTAAAATCTGGTGTGTATTTTATACTTAGAGCACACCTCATTTTGGACATTGAGTTTTCACTGGAGATATTTGATCTGTATTTACACTTCATAAAATTTACAGATGAAAAAGTAGATTCACATACCCAAGTTGTTTCGAATACACCGAGCCATTTTTCAATAACACGTCGTATTGGCGTTTGAATTTAAATTATCATTAAAAACATTAAAATCTCAGTTCTTGAGTCATGCTAGCCACGTTCTGAGTGCTCAACAGCCATATATGGTTACCCCATTAGGCGGCACAGGCCTGACGAGAGACAAAGGGACTTTGGCTGTTGGCCCTTCCACAATCAGCATTTTCACATCGACCTGCTGTTGAGGTTTCCTGTGTACTAACATCAATATCTTACCAAACACCAACTACAACAGTACTCCTGGTCACACCCTCGCCATTACAGCGTACTTTCTCTAGGCCAGAGCCTACATCTCTGAAAAAGGAATCTTCTAATGACTACACAGAATTGCTACATGGTACCTGAGATGTTGAATGCACTCAGAAATGCTTGTGGAGTGGACATATGCTTTTTTCCTCAAGAAATAACTCACTTGTTTGCAGACTACATAAGCCCTTTTTTCTATTTCCCTATGATTCAAATGTTTACTAGACTCTATGTACAATGAAGAAAAAAAGAGCAATAATAAAACCTATTTTCAATTGGATCTATTAGAGGCATTATAGTAGAGTGTTTAAGAGCTTAAGCTCTGGAGTCAGACCGCCTAGATTCAAATCCTGATTCTGTCATTTACTGGATGTGTGATCCTTTGGCCTCTCTGTTCCTCAGTTCCCTCTTCTGCAAAACAGTGAAAATGGTACACACTTCCTTAGGGTGCTTCATGGATTACAAAAAATAACACATATAAAGCACCTGCACACAGTATGTGGCACATAGTAGATGATCAATAAACATTAGCTTTTAAACAGAACTGGTGGAGAAGCTGAAATTATGGCTAAAGTAAAAACTAGGATTTCTCAATTATCCGCATCTCTCCCATATAATCTTAGATTATCCCCCCGCCCCCGTCAAAAAAAAAGTCTTGCAGATACTTATATTCGTTAAGAAACAAGGTAAATAAAAGGATTCACCTACGGACTGTGTAATTATGCATTACGGCACAGGTGTAGCCAAGCAAATGGAAAAACACGAAACAAAATAGGAAGGCATTTTGCCTTACCTGCTTTTCCGTTTTCGAGGTGGT
This sequence comes from Micronycteris hirsuta, assembly GCA_004026765.1. Taxonomy (NCBI): domain Eukaryota; kingdom Metazoa; phylum Chordata; class Mammalia; order Chiroptera; family Phyllostomidae; genus Micronycteris; species Micronycteris hirsuta. The sequence goes on from PVJI01005469.1 coordinate 22,325, forward strand.
TTCTCCACTGTGCCAGTCAGTCTGTAGACCAAACAGATAACATAACTAAAAGTAACATACAAGAACACGTCCCCGGGCCCTACGCTGCCAGTCAGTAACTCAACGTACCACTCTCTAGGACTACAGGCTCGCTAAACCCATACCCGACCTTCCGAATTCCTATACTGTTTCCCCGATTTACCACCACCAAGCAACGCTGGCTCTCACTGTTCCCTTAATGCCTGCTTAGTCCAAACCCTGCTCTACCTCCTAATCTCTCACTCCATCCTTAGCTTTAATTCGTCGCAGCCCAGCTCCCCAAAACCACCCACCACCACCTACTCATTGTCTGCCTCGTCACCCCCGTAAGCACCTCCGGCCTCCCCTTTCGCGTGCCCACCCCCTGGCGAGCTCGCACTGCCCCTCCGAGCCCCGCCCCTCCGGGCTCCGCGCCCCCCGCATTCCACGGCCCCTCCACGGGGAGCGCATGCCCTGCCCCTCCTGGCCCAGTGCCCCCAGCCTCACCCCTCGGCGCCCCCTCCCGCCCACGCCCCCCCTGCCTCGAGGATGCGATCCCCGCCCTAGGCAGTCCCCGAATCCCTCCGACCTAAACCCCCCTTCCAGCCTCTGCGCCCCGAATGCTTCACGGCCCCGAGCCGCTGTCCCTCGGCCCGCTCCCGCGCACTATCCCCAACCCCAACCACCATCCTGTCCCCGCCCCACCTGGGGGCCAGGCGACTCCGCGGCTGCTGGGGCTGCCGGGCTCCTCTGACCATCCGGCTCCTGCTCCGCCGCGGGAGCTGCTCCGGCGGCCGCAGGGCTCGCTCGGGAAGCTGAGGCGGCGGAGGATGGAGTAGGCGGAGAGGCGGGAGGAGGGCCTCGCGCCGCTGCCAGGCTTGCCGCGGGGCCCGCCTCCTCCGCGCCTCTCCTCAGCTCCTATTGGCTGTAACTGTACGGTACCCGAAACCCTGGTGGTCGATTGGACGCTCGGGCCGTCACATCCCGCCACCTAGAGTTTGGTTGAGACTGCAGGTGGCGGCAGAGGTGCCTTAGAGACGGCTGGCAGAGCCGGGGACATCTGAGCGCCACCGTGCGTCAGAAAGTAGAAACTGCACCTTTGGCGCCAGACACCTGCAGGCAGGTTCAGCTCGATAGGCGTCCTGCATCCCACACACCTGCTGGCGCCCCCGTACACTGCACCACGCCAGGACGAAAAGCCAATCACCGGAATTACCCAAACTCCTCTGGCAGATGCGACAGTGAGGCAACTCTCCAAAATGAGCTTCATTTTGAACCACCTCCTTGTGTGCGGCTCATCTTGACATCAGCGATTTTGAACTGCTGTGCTGCAAGAATTTTTAAAACATGCAATACCTATTTAGTCAGGGGCATTGATCTTTTTTTCCCTTAAATTGTCAAATTAAAAAATGACAACAGCTGTCCGGTGTGAATGAATCAAAATTATACCTATTTTTTGCCAGATCGGCAAAAAACACATTTTTTGGTGTGTCGCAGAACACTAGTAGTGTGCCATGAGATGAAAAAAGTTGGAAATCGCTGCTCTACATCGTGCTGAATAAAATGCTCTCACGGCTCCCAGATACCTTTCACAGAGAATCCAACCAGAAAACTCTTAAGAATCTACCCAAATAAAGAGTGGTTTAGATACTGAGTCCTCTTCAGAAAAGATCACAAGCTTGGATGCAGGTTTCCAAGAAAGCCAAGAGATTTTCTTTAATTGCCATGTAAGAACAACACTGCAAATAACTGATGCCGTAACTAAGAGCAGTGTTCCATTTTGAAAGACCTGAATAGACTGATCCCTGAGTATATGCTGACTGTCCTGTGACACTACGGATGATTTTCAGTTCTATGCCAGTTAATCAATTAAAATAAATGTCACTGTATTTTTATTGCTGTTGACAGATGACCAGCACACAGCACAATGTTACCTTCAACAAGGCCATCCTTGAAAAGTAAGACGTGGCTCATTAACGTGTTAAAGAATTCTTCCTTGAAGGTACTATCTTTCAGCCTCTCTATATTCCTTGTGTACATTTTGTTTGGTATATCCTCGGCATCCACAAAAAAAGCTGGGAGAAGGCATAAAACTTTCTCTTAAACTACTTCCATTAGAAAATTTGTATGCATTAAAAATGAGACAGCTTAGAATAGTACACACCAAGAGGTTAAGGACAAGTCTCTCACTGATCTTCAAATATGTCAAAAATGAGGACACTAGTTTTTCACAAAACCAAATTTATGGCTGCCTTTATGCAGAAATGGCCTTTTACATCTGTGATGTTAAAAATGACCTTCCTGCTACAAAATAATAATGATGTATATTGCAGAGAGACTTTTTTTTAATGACTGTGAGCTACCCTGTCTGGGTAAGCTCAGTTGGTTAGTGTTGTCCCGATACACCAAGGTTGAGGTCAACCAATAAATGCATATATAGGTGTAACAACAAATAGATGTTGCTCTCTCTCTTCCTCTTCCACTTTCTAAAATCAATAAATTTAAAAAATTCCAAATAAATGGCTATGAACTATGACAAGGAAAAAACATCAAACATCTGTTGGTCCCCTACATTAGCATTTCACGTAATGCTAAAATCACAAAACCACACCACTTCAATCCCAACAGTATCCACCTGTAATATCACCACACAAGAAAGGGAAAAGAATCCCAGAATAATGCCAGACAAGACCGAAGAAGGCGGGGTTGGAGTTCTGGTGGAGGGGATCATCAACCCACTAAGAAACTAATCTTAAAATATCACTACTTCTTAAAATATGGATTAAAATCCTCTGCCTGGTTTTTCAAAATTGGCCAATGTCTCTCTGATACATGGTAGATATTAACAGAGCTGTAGCTACTCACTAATGCTTCCCAAGAAGTACCCTCAAGTCCTATCTTTGCCATGCCCAAATTCTAGGAGTCTCGGCTTTTGTGCTTTTGCTATATGAGAAATGCACATCCCATCATTCCAGTCCACATTCAATTCATACTTCCTCTTTTAAGCCTTTCCTGATTACTCCATCCTACATCAAACATCTCCTTCTCCAAATCTGTTGTACTAACATAAGCTTTACTAGGTCAGCAATTATATATTGCCTCAGGTTATTACTTCCCAACTACACTGAATTTGAACAAATGGTATATTAGTAAGTACTCAATAAATAGTAGCTTTGGGCCAAGGACTAGGAGTTTTATGAATGCTATTTTTAATCCTGTTAACAAGCCTGTATGGTATCCTGAATAGACACAGAATTTCAAGATTCAGAAAACCCAACTTGCTTAGGGTCACAGAGCTACAATAACAAATATTGCCTAAAATTTCTGTAATAGGGCTTAAGATGTACTGTGGTATGCCCTGCAGAGATTCAAGTTCCAGCCCTCCTGTGCAACCTTGGGCAAGTTACCCATCCTCTTTAATCCTATTTACTCATCTGACAAAAAAGAAGTAACATACTGTCATAGAGCCACAGTAAGGGTACCACAAAATAGGGTATCACAACATTTAGCTAATTGTGCTCAATACAGGTTAGCTGCCAGGCATGGCTAGGGTTTTTACCCATATCTGATCACAAAGCCTACGTTTTTCCACTATTCCATAATGCCACCATGCAGTTTTCTCTAACCTATTCCCATTTGCACACAAAAGCAGGTTGCTGAGAACAATAGTGGGTGCCCAGGGAGTAAGTGGAATGTACTTATGTAATAAGAATTTTTGTTGACACGCGCACAAAATAAAATCTTCATAAATTTCATGCATTTTGAATAACAAAAAAAAAAAAAAACCAGCCCCAAAAAACATCTGAATGATCCAAGCCAGCATAAGCATTCTCTCACAAGGGTAAGGCACATACTAGTAAGAGGGAATAAGGAACCAAACTTCCACAAGCATCAACTGTGTTTGGCATCATGCTAGGGGACTTTGCAAATGCTTCTTGGTATTTTACTACTGTATATTTCCTCAGCATGACTGCACACTGTAAATATACAACGGAAAGAGTTGTGACAATCCTCATGAAGCATGGCTCTGGGCACCGGACCCAGGACAGAACGATGGATGATGCCTTTAAAGGATGGAAGACTTAGCTCAGAGTCAAGTGCGGAACAAGAAAGTTTCACTTCTGTTTACTAGTCAAGCAACCAAGTGAAGGAATAAGCATTTTTAATTTAAATTGTGTTATATAAAATGCTAACTTCTTGTTGGGACATACTACAGACTATGCATTAGATAAAATTTTCTGACAAACTTCCTATAATACTTTTATTAATTTACACTGAGAGAATATAGCACCTTTCATTCAAAGAACTGAAGGTGCTTTACAAACATTAGCAGTTAAAAAACAATTACATTAAAAAATCTGGATTCTTGCTATTAAATCTCTTCAACTCCAGGTACACAATTTTCTGGAGGCTGATGTAAAGCAATTCTATTTCTCACAACGAAAGAGGCTCAGAAAGTTTAGATTTGCTTTCACAATACAGGCATTTTCCAAAACCTGGTGCTGGGCTTACAAAGCAAAAACACACAAATCTTAATGCAACGAACAATAATATTTCAAACCTTATTTCAAAAGCAAAACCCAGGACTTAAGACGTCAAAATCTTCCAACAGTTCTAGACATCCAGATGGAGTAGGAGCTGATGCAGGTCGCATGTTAGGTATGCTCTTGATCCAGGCTTTTTAGGATCACACCCAAAGTAACACATTTCAAATGGTGAGATATTTCAGGAAAAAGCACTAATCTATAAAAAGCTAGCCAAGAATATATTAGGCAAGTAAGGAAAGGGAGTGATTGGCAATTAAAGTAGACAGTTCTTACTAGAGCCTAGGATACTTTATTAGAAACCAAGTATATCATAGGCAAATAAAAAGTTATTACCCCCATTAACACAACATAAGGGATTTTACATTCAGCCTACATACAGGGAGTAACACATCCTTCTGCCTACAAACCTATGACTTGCAAGTATCTTCCACCACCTGATTACTCGGTATAGTACATAGCCCTTATTTAATAGAGGAATCCAAATATTCCTTTTAGGCTTACAAAGTCCAATACATTCACTCTCTCTTCCCTTTACATGTCTAATAGTAAAAACTATTTTTTTTTCCATGCAAAAAGCTATTATTCAGTTGGAGAGAAAAAAAAATCAGGCAGAACAGAGATGGCAGTTAAGGAATGGACAGAACATTATTGGCACTTGCCCAACTAGTGACAAACAAATGCAGTACATCATGACTTAAAAATAAAAGTCACATTACAGGGATAACTAAAACAACTACATCGATCTAAGCTAGGGAATGTCAAATGGGAAGGGAGGGCTCAGGGTCACTGGTTTTATTGGTACAACTTAAAAGCAGAGGTGAGCAAGCACTTAAATACAATTTATGGTAACAGAAAAAAAAATACTGCAGAGAGCTGTTTAAACACCACACCAAGTTGTCTGCATCATTAATTTCCAGTGTTTAACAATTAGTAAAATACATAGCTACATATCCCTGTAAGATTAATACCTTTCCCCCTGAATTACACTGGGGTCAGGGCAATGACACAAAGCTACTGACCCAACAGTTCAAGTGTGTGCAGCAAACGTCTTAGCCACTTCTTTCATAGAGCTATACGATTAAAAATTACACAAGTAGCTGGGTGGTTGGGAAAAAATTTTTAAGTGTTGTGCTCATTTAATAAAAGAAAACCCTGATGAAAAATTATGTTCCAAGAAGCATAGACTATAAAGATTTTTATTGCATTTTTAGATAACCTGGAAGTTCTTATCCTGAAGGGGAAAAGTTGGTTTTCAAAACTACCTGAACAGATGCTAAAGTGCTTTATTAATTGGCTGGCTTCACAAAGATTTCCTGGAATGACAAAAATTAATTATAGTAGTAAAATGATACCAACTATTTCACAAAATGGTAAATTCCAACATCATTTATGACCACAGTCATAAGAGACACTGGAACACTTGTCCTTATTAGTGGACATTGCATATCAAGAACTGATCATCACAACCCTTTGGATATTCAAATTACTTACACAAAGCCGAAACATAGTATCACAGACCTTTACAAAAAAGGACAATTTGTTTCCTTCTACATTTTTTAAAAACCTGCTTCAGATTACAGTTCACAAGTACAAGAGTCCTGACTTTTCAACCTTTCCAGTTGCAGTTAAAAAATGAACACTTTCTAAAAGTTAAGGTCAAGTGTTACAGCAAGAGAATGATTCCTATTGAAAAGTACATAGATTTTACTTAATGATACTCATGATAGATTGTAAACTGGATTGATCACATTCTACTCAACTGGTATCAAATGAACACATCAGTATTACAAGTATTAAATGTTTTGCTATTACTATAGAAGATATAAACCAAAACATTAATATGGCAGTTATGTTTTTAGGCACAGTTTAGTGATTTTTTTTTCTTAAATAAATAGTACTGAGTTTCAGTTGAAGTTTTAAACTCAATAACCAAAGGGTCAAGAACTCTAAGAGAAAAAAAAAAAAAAGAATAACTTTAAGCTAACAATGTAAGCTGTTTAAAATTTCTAACACTTTAACCTATCTGGATTTTATTTACGATTACTTTATTAAAAAATACAAGGAATCTGAAAAAAGATCAATACAATTATCTTAATGTACAAAGTCATAAACTGTAGCAGTTTTTAACTAAAATTTAAAAACACAACAAGGAGGGCAGCCCTTTAGACCAATTTATTTTTATCCATTTAAAATATCATCCAACAAAGGACAATGAAGTTTACAGCTGGGACAAGTATACATAACTCTAGGCATTTCAGTCCATCGTGCCCACTGAATAACAACTTTGCTGCTGAAATTTCTTAAAACTTACCAAACTAAAACAAAAGGCTGAATGATACAAAAGGAGGAGTATTTCAGTGTAGTCTTTTCTGTCAATTGGCTTTTTATAAAAAGGAAACACATCTTGTTTCCTCCAGACCAGTAAATAAGCAAGAGCTACATGCAGCAGTATGAATATTAAGACATTTCTCAAGTCTTCTCAGATGAGTCCAAGGTGGGGATGGGATGGGGGAGAAAACTGATAGGAAAACATTGCTATAAACACCATAACAAACAATAAATTTAGATAATTTAAAATTAAAAAAAAAAAGGCAAGAGGCAGCATTTCAGCAGCAAAGTGCTCAATAAAAAGTATATTATAGAGGGTAATACACAAAAGTCGGGCTAAGAAGAGGGCAGAAAAATGTGACCGGTCAGCAGGATGGGCTAAGGCCTCAAAGGAAATACGGCGTCGTCGTTCTGGGAGGAATAACACGTTCTGAATCTGGAACTGCCCGGAATAACTTTGGTTCTCTTGTATTTACGTCTTTGAAGACCATGATCGAAGCAATATTTCCACAACGATAGCAGTAATTAGGAGCAGACCATACTGTTACCAGCTTCTCATCAAACATAAACTTATAGCCTTCGTGCACTAGTTGGTGTGCTCTGCAGATGAGTTTTAGGTTGTTGATATGAACAAACTGCAATTTAGAAAGGTGTTGTTAAGTATCCAGCATACTGCTTTTTTAAAAATCAACCTAAATAAATAACAAACAATTAAATAAAGTATAAACCCTGTAACTACAGTTCTCGTGATTATAAAATCCATTCTACAGTTACCCTCAATAATTTCAGGAAGTTGTAAGCTACAGAAGTTTGCATAACTTATGTTTGTATAACTTATGTTTGTACAACTTACACAAACATAAGTTATACAAACTTCAATAAGTTTGGCCTGAGTCTATTTAAAGTTTTAGAAATCATACAGCCACATAATTAGAAGTTTCTGGAAGAAAAGCATTCTACAAGTACTATCAGATATGAAACAAAGTTTTTATGGTTTAATAATAAATATATTGCTACTATATCTATCATTTACTGAGGGTTCAGTATGGTTCTTGCAGAACTACTGCCAGAGATTTATTATCCTTCTTTTGCAATTTAAGGAACAGAGATTCAGACAAGATAAGTAACAAGTTATTCTGAACCTAGCTCTCTCTGATTCCATGCTGGATTACTTCCCAATATAGCTCACCTGTGTGTATATGTGTGTATGGAAATAGTTGAACCTCAAAAAGTTGCTTATTCACAATATATACATGTATCAAGTCATTTTGTTGTATACCTCAAACTAATATAACATGTTAATTGTATCACAATTAAAAATATAAATATTAAAATATATATTTTAAAAGTTACTTAATTGCAATATCTAAAAGAAAAGGAACACTTTTTTTACACGTATTACCAGGTAGATGCTGAAAGAGGTGCTTACATTACATTACATCATCTCATCTAACCACTGAGGAAATACGTACATGAGAAATTTGATCTCCATAACCACCACAGTTTAAACAAACTAGGCTAGAAGCTTGTTTACTTGCCACCATAGTTCTTTAGTCATTAGCAACAAATAAATCACTTTTCTGAAAATGCTGGCTTTACCTCATTTGTGACCTTTGCGCCAAAAAGCCAACCTGCTCCTCGGGGACTGATAGCCCAAGTATCCACATCTTCAGGGTCTGACCAAACCAGATCACAAAATGCTCCTTTATGAGGAATTTCTTGATTCCGTTCAATGGTTCGAATTTGATCCAGTGTTTTGATATCAGGAGATAAACCACCATGAACACATAAAATTTGCTCATCTATTAACTAACAAAAAAGATAACAAAGAGTTGAAGATACAATAATAAACTCAGTCACATCTAAATTCATGAATGAATCCTAATAATATCAACATAACTAAAATGGCAATTAGATAAAAGTATGCAAAGTGCTACTGGCAAGAAAATACTTGAGGTTTTGAAAAGATTTATACAAACTTACAGCTGCTACTGTGAGCATGTCAAAAACTTTGGTACAGTATCTCCAGGCATTAGCATTTCCATATTTGGTTTGGCACTCATCTATAAAAGAAACAAGAGAGATCTCAGTAATGCAGTTCTGAGTCTGCCGATAAAAATAAATAATACATTAAATACTGGGACAAAAGAAATTCAGCTTAAACTAGTAAAAGAGTAAGAGAGTTCAGCTTATCTTTATACTGACAGAATATAAACAGAATATTCAAAATAAAAAATCTAAAACTAAAGGGTCATAAAATTATTTTCAAATCTTTCAATATATGCCTTAATTGTGGGCAAGAAAATTTCATATTAATAATCTCAATGAGCCCTGGCTGGTGTAGCTCAGTGGATTGAGTGCGGGCTGGGAACCAAAGGATCCCGATTCGAGTCCCAGTCAGGGCACATGCCTGGGTTGTGGGCCAGGTCCCCAGTGAGGGCTATGTGAGAGGCGACCATGCATTGCTGTTTCTCTCCCTCTCTCCCTCCCTTCCCCTCTCTCTAAAAAGAAATAAAATCTAAAAAAAAAAAAAAAAAAAACTCAATGATTCTTATTCAAAGAACTTCTTAACCTTCTTTATTAAAACCTTCAACCATACAGAAATGTTTATAAAAGCAGCTATTTTGCTTTTAATGGCTGAATTCTGTTTCTGATCCCTGAGGTCCTGGGATTCTCGGGAGCAAGGGCACAGACTTTATATATATATAATTTTATATATATGTAAAAACATATTCAGCCCTGGCTGGTGTAGCTCAGTGGATTGAGCGCGGGCTGGGAACCAGAGGGTCCCAGTTCGATTCCCCGTCAGGGCACATGCCTGGGTTGCAGGCCGGGTCCCCAGTGAGGGCCGTTTGAGAGGCAACCATACATTGCTGTTTCTCTCCCTCTCTGTCTCCCTCCCTTCCCCTCTCTCTAAAATAAATAAATAAAATCTTAAAAAAAAAGAAAAAACATATTCATAGATTCTTGGGATATTATATATATGAGCATGTGTGTGTGTATACACACGTAAACGCACACATGAGGTCTGTCCAGAAGGTATCCAGCCATTTACTATGAAAAATAGAGACATTTATTGAAGACACAAGAAACACTGTACATGGGACAATGGCACCTCAGTCCCCTTCAAAGTAGGTGCCTTGGGACCTCACACAGGTCTCCCAACTGCCATCAGCCACCCCATCGTATTTTCTTGAATCTCATCAACGGTCTGAAATCTCTTCCCTTTCAAAGGTGATTTTAGTTTTGGGAAAAGTCAGAAGTCGCAGGGCGCCAAATATGTGCTGTAGAGGGGCTGAGTCACCTGGGTGATCTGATGTTTTGCCAAAAAACTCTGCACAAAACATGATATATGAGCAGGCATGTTGTTATGAAGCTGCAAATCACCAGTTGCCCATAGCTACGGCGTTCTGAATCACCCAATAGTTTCCGCGGAGGAATGTTCAGGCTTAAAGCAAAATTTGATGCAGATTCGTTGCTCTACTCACTCAGTCATTTTGAATGTGACAGCCACATAGTACACATGCTCACTCACTGGCAACTACAGCCCCCATTGACTGAGTTCAGTGAAGTCATCATTGTTCATGCATGCGCATTCCAGTCTGCTCTCCTTGAACATTGTTCCACAACCTGTTCTTGTTATATTAACAATGGCTGGACTTTTTGCGGCCAGACCTCGTATATGTAAAAGGATATTCATTCAGCTATGCATATAACAGCAACTTAAAAATAACTCCAATATCCAATGTTAAAGGGACTACTTAACGCCATTATAGGATATCCATACAGTATAATACAATGCAGCTATAAAAATAACATTAATGAAGTAAAAAGGTAGGTCACAATATTAAATGAAAATAAACAGGTGTGATCTCATTTTAGTGTATGTATACAACAAACACACACAAGTATGTACATACATATAGAACAGATTCTCAAACCTGAGTGTGCAGAACATTCACCTTCAGTAGATTCAAGGATCCCACGCCAGAAGATCTGTAGGGAGATCCTAGTAATCTACATCTTTAACAAGCACCCTAGATGATTCCAATGAGGTAAACTGAAGACTACACTTCGAGGCACTGATCTGCTGGGTTGGCCAACAAGTTCACTCGGTTTTTTCCGTACAATGGCTCTAGTAGTCCTTAGTTGTCTTTCCCTTCATTTGAAACACTTCTGTTAGACTGTGACAGCTGTCATATCAGTGTGCATTAAAAAACATCAAAATAGGTGAATTTTTGTGCAACTATTTTAACATTGAAGATGGAAGAAGATACACAATTATTTCAGCATATTATGCTTTATTATTTCAAGAAAGGTAAAAACATTAACTGAAACTCAATAAAAAGATTTGTATAGCATATGGAGAAGGTGCTGTGACTGATCGAATGTGTCAAAAGTGGTTTGTGAAGTTTCTTGGTACTACTGACATTACAGCCAAATAATTCCTTGCTGTGTGGCTGTCTTATGCTATGGAAGACGTTTAGCAGCACCCCCAGCCTCTACCCACTAGAAGCCAATAATGGGAAAGAACCGACATACTCAAAACATCCAAATCAATAAAGTTATTGGTGAAAATGAATATGTGTCTTTTATATTATGGAAAAGACGTAATGGACTTTTTGGCCAACCCAATAAAAAGATATAGACCAAAAAGTTAAGACTAGTTCTCTCTCCAGGAAGTATTTTCCATTGACTGAGGGAAAAGAGGAAGTTAAAGAAAGTGAGAAAGCAGAAAAAGATTATCTGTATTTTCTAATTTTACTACAAAGCACATGTATGACTTGTGTGGTTTTTTTCCCCAAAGAGGAAAGTAAAACAATATTCAGAATCACAAAAATAGAAGGTCTTACCATAAAATCCATACACCTGTGTTATCTGTCTACTCTCATGATTTCCTCGCAAAAGTGTAATACGATCAGGCCATTTAGCCTTTAGTGCAAGAAGGTAAGTGAAGGTCTCCAAACTATAGTAACCTCTGTCTACAAAATCACCCTGTAAAGTAAAAGTTTACAGTTATAAACAATATAATAGCAACAATATTTTTAAAAATTATACCAAACTTTACAAACTCAGAAACAGCCCAAAATAACAAAAATGTGGAGTTATACATTCAATTATTTGGAAATTGAGTTTTAACAAAAATTCAAATGGAAGTAAATAGGCTGTTTTTACTAAGTGTTTGTGCTAGTCTACAATTTAAGAGGCCTACATGTACCTCCAATACAATTCTCTCAATCATTTTACCTGCAAAACCACCATTTTTCCAATTCTCTATTACCTACATTAACAGATATTTTTTTAGAAATCATGTGTAAATCCAAATTTTAAAAAAGTCTCAAAAATAATTTAAACTGTATCAGAAGAGCTGCCAACTTGAAGAAAATAGGGTTATTTTGTAAAAGCAAATACCGTAACTGTAACAGTGTTCCACGTTCAGTTTTGCATTTAACGATGGCATATGATGGCATGCCCATTAACGTTTTACTTAGGCCAGTATTAGACCAATATGAAAACAGCTAAAAAAATAATAGGAAAGTGACACAGAAACTTTCAGAGGACAGAAACATGACAGAATGATTCAGAAAAAGTAAAACAGTAACATTACATTCTGAAAGAAAAGTTAAGTAAATATGATTCTTAATAGCAAGTGTGTATATTCATCAATCCACGGATTAATAACAGATAAAAATGAATGCTCAAAAAAGTCTGGCAAAATAAGAGTAAAGATTTATGCCTTCAAGTAGCACTTCTGGGATATTTTTTAGCCCAACCATTATTCGGGGCTACAAACCAGTCCTATGTCTACAACAGTTTACTAAAGCATTTATTCTCAACTAGAGGACAAGGAAAAATGTAGAAAAAAACAGAATCACCTTTTCAGACATTTAAGTAGTCATTATCACATGGCAAAAATTACTTTGTAATTTACATGTAATGCAATAGATCTTTTTCTTTTTAAATAAGTACTTGATATCACTGATGTTTACATACCATAAATATGTAGTTTGTGTCAGGAACCTGACCTCCAGTTCTGAATAGTTCACAAAGGTCATAAAACTATAAAAGAAAGGCAATATATGTTGATTACAAATTTCTATGAAGGAGTAAAATAATAAAACTGAGAGCAAAATGTGTAAAGGAGCAGTTAATTAAGACTTCAAATATTTACATTAATTAAAAAAAAAGTATACGCAAAATTTCCAAGGACGCAGCTCCCAAGCAAAAAAAAAAAAAAAAAGGCATTACAATAAAGCTCACAGCTACCATTAAAGCCATTCCTACATCATTAGTGTTGCAGGCCTCCCTCTCAAATTTCATTCATACATCTCCTCACCCATCACTTGAGATTTTGAAATCACTTGCCAGTTATCTAAGTTGTCAATAAGCTAACCTAACCATCCCTTCACATATTCAGCATCTATTTCAATGAAAAAAAAAAAAAGGAAGCATACAGGTAAAAATTTCTTTCAGCCCTGGCTGGTGTGGCTCAGTGGATTAAGCGCCTGCCTGTGAACCAAAGGGTCGCCGTTAGATACCCAGTCAGGGCACATGCCTGGGTTGCAGGCCAGGTCCCCAGTAGGGAGTATGTGAGAGGCAACCACACATTGATGCTTCTCTCCTTCTCTTTCTCCCTCTCCTCCCCTCTGTATAAAAATAAATAAAATCTTAAAAAAAAAATTTCTTTCAAATTATCATCTTACATGACACTTTATGCCATGAAGAACAGATCAATCTACCTTCCTACACTCTACTGTTGGAAATGCATACCCTCAGGGTCCACAGATATAGAGTGTCTTCTCAATAACAAGTAAAAACAGAATCGTATATTTCACCGTGTTCTATTTGACTGAAAATTGGTAAATGACTAATTGTACGTTTGATAACTTCAATCAACTAGTTTACCCTAATCTATTTCCTAAAGAAAACTTCAATTTTTCTGGGGGAAAAAAAAAAAAGATTTTGGATTAAAGGAGTTAACTGTAATAAACTATACCAACTACAACCAATAATTTCCTACACATTTATCTTTTATACTTGAAAATAAAATTATTACTTAAATTTCTAATACTCAAAACAGTATAGCAATCTTGGTAACAGTGAATAAAGCTGAAATTTAAATGGTAACTACTCAATTAAGGGAAATAAAGCATTCTCCTTTATAGAACTTTCATAAATCTAAAGGGTTATTACTTGTTTAAATGAAACTTTAGAAAATTTAAAATATAATTCTCCAATCTTCTTAAAATTGACAAACAAGTGACACAAATGTTCCATCTAGTCAAGTAGAAGACTTGTTTTTTGAAAATATTTGCTGTCCATTTCTACTATGCAGAGTCCCTCCTATTAAAGGAATATGTGTTTAGGCATATCTACTCTTTACATATTTTACATACACACACACATAGTATGAACAGTAAAAAAGAAATGTCTATATATCTATTACATACGTGGCCTGTCCGGAAAAAATCAAGCCATTTTTTTAATATAACAAGAACAGTTTGCATGACAATGTTCAAGGAGAGTGGACTGGAATGCATATGTGTGAACAACGATGACTTCACTGTACTAGTCAGTGGGGGTGGTAGATGCCACCAAGTGAGCATGTGTAGTGTGTGGCCATTGCAATCAAAATGACTGAGTGAGTAAAGCAATGCATCTGCATCAAATTTTGCATTAAGCTTGAAAATTCCTCCAAGGAAACTACTGGGTGATTCAGGAGGCCACAGCTATGGGCAACTTGTGATTGGCAGCTTCATCACAACAACATGCCTGCTCATGCATCACGTCTGGTGCAGAGTTTATTGGCAAAACATCAAATCGCCCAGGAGGTGACTCAGCCCTTATACAGCCTAGATTTGGTGCCCTGCGACTTCTGACTTTTCCCAAATCTAAAGTCACCTTTGAAAGGGAAGAGATTTCAGACCATTGATGAGATTCAAGAAAATACGATGGGGTGGCTGATCACAACTAGGAGAACAGTGTGAGGTCCCAAGGCACCTACTTTGAAGGGGACTGAGGTGTCACTGTCCCATGTACAATGGCCCTTGTATCTTGTATCTCCTTCAATAAATGTCTCTATTTTTCACAGTACATGGCTGGTATCCTCTGGACAGACTTCATGTACATACTCTCGGTGGATAGATCTATGTGTGTGTGTAACTCTGACCTACTAATTCCCCTTCTGACTATATTCTAAAGGCAAAAAAAAAATCTGTGTAAATTTATAAAAAATGTGTTACAACAGCATTCATAATAACAAAAGAAAAAAGCTTCATGATTAACATTAAGAAATATTTTAATAAAGTATGATCTACCAACTCAAGGACTGGGACCGTATGTGGTCATGAATAATGATTATAATGGAAACTATGCAGCAAAATGGAAAAATAATTAGGGAAAAGAATGGAACACAAAACTATACCTACAATATAACTACACAATTTTTCTATGTAAAACCTGAGTATATATACACACAAAGTCAGGAAAGAACATTAAAAAGTTTTACAAAACAGCTGCTTTCATAAAAGTGTGGTAGAAGAGTAAGTGAACTTAAACTTTTCTACTGATATTTATAAAAATATGTTCTTAAATAAAAGATTTATAAGTTTCCGTGTACCCTCTGTACATTTAATAGTCAAAAATTCTGCTTCTGGAATGCATAGTTCCTACTGTACATGGAAAGTTTTTTTCCAAAATTATTTAATAAACACTTACTGAGAACATGTGCAGATAATTAACCCTGTCCTACATTACTAGAAGTCCACCTTATCATTTCACAAATAATTTCTACCATCTATTATGTGTTTTTCATACCACACTCTGTACATGTTTTCATTTTAAAAAAAACCAATCCTGAGAAGTAAATTTTATTCCATCATTAAAGGCAAGGAAATAGTTGGCAAGCTCAGTAGTTTTTTAACTTTTTGGTTTCAGAACCCATTCATAGTCTTAAAAATTAGAGATCGCTAGAAAGCTTTTATTTACATAGATTTTATCAATCAGTATTTACATTATTACAAATTAAAACAGGTCATTTTTTAAAAATTCATTTTAAAAACCAGTAACTCATTAAATAGTAACACACACAGATTTTAATGAAAAACTAAACTGTTTCCCAAAACAAAACAAACTGAATGAGAAGAGTGGCACTGTTTTACATTTCTGCAAATCTCTTTTAGGTCTCGCTAAATACAACATAGCTGGACTCTCATTCCCTACTTCTCAATTCAGTCTGCTGGGTTAGAGTGATTTAAGTATATGAAGATAATCCGTATGTGTAACAGATATATGTTACAAAAAAAAGTATTTTAATCACCTTTAGAGATAATGGTGCATATTCTTTTTTTAATATATCAAAACTTGAAAAGTGGTCTTACCATACTCGGATAGATTAGTGTAACACTTTGAGTGGATAACATGGAAATAATATTTCATTATACATCATCAAAAGCCATATTTGTTAATTGGTTATTATTACCACCTGTCTCATCAGAAAAGTCTTTAAATGTTAGGTGTTAACTTCATGGTGGTAAACTCAAATCTTCTAAAATTCCAACTTTTCATTTGAAAACTCAAATTTTGGCATTGGCAACAAATACTATCAATTGTGTTCCCTAAAGTGACTGGCTCACCACTTTCTTCACTTTTGCAAATATGACTGCCAAATACTCACAGTTCGTCATTCCTTCTCTCAAGTAAAAATAGCATTCCCTAAAAAACAAGGCTACTCAGCTTGCAATACAAAGAACTGCACAAGCACTTTTCCTTGAGGCAAGCCATCTTTCTCTGGTATGCAGCCTTCCTAGTTCATCACATTCAAAAGAAGTATCTACACAACCTAATCAAGAAAACAAACAAGTGAGCAAAATAGAACCTTGACTTGGAACTAAAGAACAAATTGACAGTGATGGGCAGGGGGGGGGCGAGTCAAGTCAAGGAACATGTATAAAGGACCCATGGACAAAAACAACGGGCGGGGGGGGGAGGAATTGAATGTGGTAGGTGGGGGGTGGGGTGGATATGGCAGGGGAGCGTAAAAGGGGGAAAAATGGAGATGGGGACAACCGTAATTGAACAACAATAAAAAAATTTTTTTAAAGAAGTATCTCCTCAGGGTTGAAAGTTACAATTAATATCACTGCTTCATCAAGAACAATGTTATGTGATAGTGGTATTTTATTTCGCTGTGCATGCCTGCTGGTACAGAAGACAATGACAACCAGCATAGTCTGGGGCTACTCTCTTGATTTGTTCTGAGGTACCAGCAGTTTTATCCTCAACTGATTTTGTGACACCTTAGGGACCCTCAAGGACCCACAGGCCATACTTAAAGAACTTACAAGGTAGTTTAAGTGGCTTCTGAAACATCTAGTATGTAGCCAAGTCAGGATTTAAACGAAGCTCTGTCTGACATTTTCTCACTAGATTACACTGCTTCATTGCCTCTCAGCACTACAGTTGGCCATTTCTATCTGCAGATTCTGGAGTCTGTATTGCAGACTCGTCCCCATTCAACCAACAGCAAACAGAAAATATTTGGGGGGTGGGGAGAGGGATGTTATGTTTCTGCTGACACATACCATGCAGTTAGGCCTACAATGATTGTGTCTGTATTGAACACGTAGACTTTTTTTTTCTTGTCATTATTCCTTAATCAACAATTTACATAAAATTTACATTTTATTAGGTATTATAAGTAATCTAGATTTAAAGTATATGGGGGATATGCATAGTTTATATGCAAATACTATGCCATTTTATATAAGGGACTGGAGCACCCCAGGATTTGAGTGGGAGGTCCTGGAGCCAATCTCCTAAGGATACCAAAGGACAGTGTATATATTTGCCAGCACGTTTATTTATACTCATAACCCAATCCTGCAATTCCATGCCCTGGCTGGTGTGGCTCAGCAGACTGGGTGCCACCCTTTGAACCAATCCTGCAATTCCAGAACTGACCAAGGGAAAGACAACTGTACAAGGCCCAAAGGACACATCTTACATTTAGTTTAGGGTTAGAAGCTCCACAAGTCCCATGCTTTCGATTAGCAATTGTTTCAAGGGGTGGTACAAGAGAAACAATGTTCATAGTCTGGTGGTAGTCTTAAATTGACACAGGCTACTGGGCACCCAAGTAAGTTTCAAATCTCTGCTCTGTCCCTTAAGAGCTCTGAGAGTTTCGGCTAACTCTTCAATCTTTCAGTCTCAGTTTGCTTCTCTATAAAATGATCCAATCTTACAGGACTTCTGAAAAAACGTTAAATGAAACATGGGAAAAAACACTTTGTTAACCTCAAAACATAAAATAAATGTTAGCAAGAATTGTACATTGGGCTGAAGGTATATATGATATAGAAGTACAATTTTATAATGTAAATTGATTTTTGTAATTTGAAGTTGTCTCTAACTTCCTGACCTTTGAACATGACTGTAATTCATATACTGAGAAGTTCTTAATAACCCCTCAACTTTAACATAAGTAAAGGCAAACACTGCTTAGTTTATTCTAGCTTTTAGGAATGTGTTAAAGAACTTTATTTCAGCAAAATACAAATGTTTATTATCTTTTGGAGAGAAGTTACATGGAAATTTTAAGAAACCCACTCTAAAATCTACTAACAGATTACAGATGACATAATGGGGACTCTATTTAGAAGCCGAGAACATGCAGCTGTCAGAGTTCTTATAATCTCAACCATTCAGAGAACAGATTGAAAAGCCAAAACGAAAAGAGCCCTGTAAGTAGTAAAAATAGGACTTCACTCATTGAGCAGCCCTCAATCACAACCAATTTACCCATGTTTCTGCTCTTTTAGGCAGTCATATGTAAGGCAGGGAAACTGTAAGTAAGACAGTAATTATTGTTAATACGCATAAATACTATATTGTTCACAATGCATATATGTCTTGTAGCCCCAACTCCACTGTATGCATACAACCAACCAAGAGTGATCAGTTCACTTTTCACTTCTTAATAAAAAAAAAAAAAAAAAAAAAAACTTCGCCCGGCTGGTGTAGCTCAGTGGACTGAGCGCGGGCTGGGAACCAGAGGGTCCGTCCCGGTTCGATTCCCAGTCAGGGCACATGCCTGGGTTGCAGGCCAGGTCCCCAGTGAGGGCCATGTGAGAGGCAACCATACATTGCTCTTTCTCCCTCCCTTCTCCTCTCTCTAAAAATAAATAAACAAAAATCTTTTTAAAAAAAAATTAAAAAAAAAAAAAAACGACTTCATAAACACACTACGCTAAACACTGACAATAAGAGCCTAAAGATGAGGTGTGCCCATCCTGCCTTGAAACTCTTAAAAACAAACAAAAACCAGCAGATGAAAAAAATAATTGAACTAAATCCCTCTCATCCCATCCTAGAAGTGACTTGTTGTGAAATCATGCACCAACAATTTCTTTCTGAACCTTTGCTATTCTCAATCCCACTAAGGAAATGAGAAATTTTCAACAAAATATGACAGGAGAGAATAGAATGAATAGAAAATCAGTGCCTAAAGCCAAAGCCTCTCCTGTTAACCATAGTAACTACAAGCAGTCCACATCTGTGTTATCGTCCCCTTTCCACAGAACAACAGTGCTGCTTTCTATTTACTCTGCAAGTATAATTTCAACAAACTCCACGAATAATGCGACCACTGCTTTTATTTGCTGTAACAGGAACCCGGAATCATGTCACGCAGACTGAGGTAACCTAGCCAACCACCACCAACTGTTGTTTTTGCTCGTTTGACTGTTTTTTTGCAGCACAAGTAGAAACACACGTGGACTATGGACAGTACAAAGCTAAAACTCTGCTCATACAATTTTACCTGTCCGTGTATGTCTCCACACACTGTCACTGGGGTTGATACTGGCTGGACGTTTGACTCTTCCAAGAGGAGGTCACAAACATAGTCACAGAGCCGCTGGAAGAAGAAAAGACAAAATACAATCTTTTACTACAATACTAAAACTAAAGAGCATATGACAAAAAGACAAGAACTAATACTTATATTGTTTGATAGGAAAGGAAACTGCCCTTTGATGATCCTGGGATTATGTTTATAGCAATTAGTTCCCAAAGTTTACAACCTACTATTTGCATTTTTTAAAAACCTAACTCACTTCCATGTATCTTAAGGTTAGCTTCAAAGAACGAATATGCCATGTTCGGCCTGTATTTTTCTAATAGTCTTCCATCACCACCTTCTTTTCCCTCATTTTGCCAGAATAAAGAGCACTGCTCTTTTTAAGATAGCTTCATAAAGTAGCAATTAATACTTTTAAAATGTTTTTTCTGTTACTGTACAATTTTTAAAATAAAACTATACGGTGATTTTTTTTTTTTTTAGTCCTCACTCGAGGACATGTTTTCATTGACGACAAACATCAATGTGAGAGAGAAACATCAATTGGTTGCCTCCTGACCAGGGATCAAACCCGCAACCAAGGTCTGTGCCCTGACCAGGGATAGATTACAATAAACCAACTGAGCCACCGGGCCAGGGCAAATACAGGGATGTTCTCAAGTACCATCTCAGGACCTTACCCACCTTTCTTAGGTATAATGCCTCATTCAAATAATACTTGGAATATTTTTTCAGATACACTCACCAAACCTCCTCAAAGAGAATTCCACCAAAGGTATTTTTAGAAGTGCTTTGCTGCAATTTGTTCAAGAGCGGGCAGAGTTTTCTGTTTGTTAGTATGAGGCCTGCATGTTGTCAGACACCTGTCCCATCCACACTTCCTTTCAGATTTCACATCTTTTAAGAAGAGTCCTAACTTCCATCACTGAAGGTCAGAGCACATACCATGAATACAATTTAAATGTTTCCTCCAACACATCCTCTGACAAAAGCCACCGAAGAAGCTCATCTCCCACTCTTCTTCCCACCATGCATCTCTGAGAGAGAAAAGTTCTCTACTTCCGACAATGTTGGTCTTTCTATTAATATTTTCCCATTCTCGGGAAAGTGTTGGTACGCCTTTAAAGATTATACCCCTTTAAATATCAGTTATTAAAATGTTACCCAAACAAACCTACTATAAACTCCACCCTGAATTAAACTCAGATTGTCCTTTAAAGAGGCCTGTCCTCACCCTGTATTGTACTGCCCTCCTTTCCCAATTGCTTTTTCCCAAATTGCACAGTACGGGACATTGTAGGAGATGGTTCTCTATATAGCTTGTCACTGTGTAGGCTATAAACAAGGTATATAGAATGCTGTGATTAAACAGTTGCCTTTAAGGAGGACACAGGAGAGAAATGTCTCTCTGCTTTTAGAGAGAGAGGAAGGGGGAGCAAGGGAAAGAAGAAAGAGAAAGAGAAATGACAATTTGTTGTTCCACTTATTTATGCATTCACTGGTTGATTCTTGTATGTGCCCTGATCGAAGACAGAATTCTCAACCTTGGGATACCAGGACAATGCTCTAACCAACTAAACTACCTGGCCACGGCAACTCTGTGATTTTTTAATTGATCAGTTCCCTTCTTTCAGTAGCCTCCCAGAAAGTTTAGGGCCTAATTTCAAAGAAGTAACCTGACCATCACAGCTTTTATTTTATATACGAGACTATATTCTCACTTTTACTGTTGGTTCCATCTTGGTTTCCTACTTTTATTTTCCCCTTGCTTCACTTATTCTGAATATAATTCACCTTGCTATATTGAATGCATCTTTGTAAACCACTCTATATCCTTTTGGAACCAAGTAAGTTATCATTTAATTCACATTTTTAAACTAATCACAGCACAAATTCCTGAGGGATCCTCCATGGTTCCCATATTCAAATGTTCCAGAATGTGAACCCCCATATAATTGGCTCTCCTAGCCCATAATGCCTCCTGAACTGCAAGGAGATTGGCCCCCCCAGTACTGATCTGAAAGTAACAGTACACTATAAAAAACATCACTGTGAAATGCTGCCAATCTCAAGGGCCAGTGCGTGTCTAGAGAACATATGTAAACTACGCAGGCGCCATCTTTAACCTGAGGCCAGGCACACTAACTTGAATAAAGTAACAGCTGCCTCCTATAACTGCCACTTCTGCAGTCCCAACTGAGGATTTAGAGTTAAGTCTCTAAGCCAAAATCATTGCTTCTCATCTCTCCAGTTCAGCAGTAGCTTATAAATTCCTATCAAGCAAATACAAAAATAAGATGTCCGTGAAATCTCAGCACAAACTCTGCATATGTCAGCTAACTTTATGTACAGTGGCCTCGGGCCAGCCTTGCTATGGGAGAAGCTCCTCCAAAGCCTTTCCGGTTTTGTTCTGCTGCTTGGTTTGTAGGAAATGCGGTTACTCTTACTGTTCCAAAAGGCACTAAGGCAAGATTCTTAATCTTATCCCAAATTTAGGGCAAACTGTACCTATCTCTTTCCATGGTACCCAATTAATTCCTAATCCTTGAATAATTAGGGGTTCATGGCCCTCATTCTTAGGAGGAGATCCTATTTCCCTTGCCTACCTTTTCCTTAAGAAACTTGCTCACGGTTCCATTTTATTATCTGCTCCTGTCTTCCTGTTCCCTCTTGTCCCTCAAATACACTGGGTTTTAAATTCTCAACCACAGCACTACTATTGATTAATTCTTTGTTGTGGGGGACTTCTGTCCAGTGTATTATAGGACGTTTGCAACATTTCTGGCTTCTACACCCACCAGATACCCAAAGCAACCTCCACCCCCGGCTGTGACAAACGAAAATGTCTCCAGACACCGCCAAACACCCTCCAGCGCAAAGTCACCCCCCAGCTGAGAACCACTGAGTTCAATACTACCAGAACAGCACCTGGACCACATATGGCAATCAGTTAATGCTTGTTAACTAACCAACGCATGTACCCAAGTCTTCTGAATATTTCTACCTCTTGAATTTAGCGTGGCCCAAACCAAACTCCCTTGCATTCCTTAATCTAGTTATAGGATTTACTAAGTAATCCATGCCAGAAATTAAGAGATTACACTGAACTTTTCCCTCTCCCCCATCACCTAGACCCTATTCCGTCAACAGGTCCTATTATACCTTCTTCATTCCCTTTTAAACACCAGAATCACTTGTTATTTCAAGTTCTCATGTCACCTACTCTACTGCTTCTATGAAATTCCTGTCCCATTTCAATCCATGGTCCACAATGTTGCCATAATAGGTCTAAAACCCAGTGTCACTTCCTTAAAAATCTCTCAAGGGCACTCTTCTGTTTACAGCAGTGTCCCCAAACTCCATTCAGGTACCACTGTCACTCCTACCACATTCAATAGTGTATTCCTGTAATAGACTTTTTTGAATCTACTTTTGTTTTTTAGTTAGCCATATTTTAAACAATATCAAAAAAGTCACAGTATCGTGTTTCCCCCTAAAATATAAAAACATTTCAAAGTGTTTATCCTCATACGACCTAAAAGATAAAAAGTTTACCAGCCGTATCTTTCATGACTTGTCTTCTGCCTGTCTTCCCAGCACCACTTCCAGGCATACCAACTGCCTCAAATTCCTTGAATCAACCATGTTCTTTCTTTCAGTTTAAGCTATACCATGGCACATAGTATTTACATGTTCTTTCCTTCCTATTTTGTTTACCTGAATAAACTCTACTCATCCTCACATATGCTCCTCCCTTGTAAAACCATCTCTGGCTTCAGAGTTAGATACTGCTTCTGTTTCCCAATATCCTGGACAGCCCTCTGTTTCAGCACACCATGCAATGATCATTTGTTTACTTCTCTATCTCCCTTACTTCTCTATGTCCCTTATGTTGAGAGCCCCTCAAAAGCAGAGAGAAGTATGAGATTGTACCTCTAGCACCCATAGGGAATAGTACTTGACACAGGAAACATTTAAAGAAATGTTTGTTGTAAAGCAGTATTCAGTTTGATTCAACAAATCCTAACTGACTGTCACATACAAGGCAGTGGTCTAAGGCTGTGGAGAATACAATAAACAAGATATGACCCTGGCCCTCAAGAAGCTTATAGTCTAACAGTAAAGACAGACACACTTGCTATCATACAAGACAGAATACATACTCTAAATATTGTACAGACAATGGTATGTACAGACAATGAGATATCAGCTCACACCTGTCAGAATGGCCATCATTAATAAATCAACAAACAGCAAGTGCTGGCGAGGATGTGTGGAAAAGGGAACCCTACTGTACTGTTGGTGGGAATGCAAATTGGGGCAGCCACTGTGAAAACAGTACGGAATTTCCTCAAAAAAACTCCACATGGAACTGCCTTATGACCCAGCAATTCCACTGCTGGGAATATACCCTAAGAATTCTGAAACAACAATTCAAAAGAACTTCTGCATCCCTATTTTCACAGCAGCACTATTTACAATAGCTAAGCATTTGAAACAGCCCAAGTACCCATAAGCACATGAGTGGATTAAAAAACTCTACTACATTTACACAATGGAATACTATGCAGCAGAAAGAAGGAAGCCTTTCCTTTTGCAACAGCATGGACAGAACTGAACTATTATGCTAAATGAAATAAGCCAGCTGGCGAAAGACAAATACCATATAACCTCACTTATAACTGGAATCTAATGAACAAAATAAACTAATGAGAAAAAGACTCAGAGACATGGAAACATGGAACAGACTGACAGCTATAGGAGGGGGCAATGGTAGAAGGAAGAGGAAGAGACTCGTAAAAGAACATGTATGAATGACTCATGGACATGGACAACAGAGAAGGCTGACTGTGGGAAAGAGGGGTGGGCTGGGTGGAGGGGGGCAAAAGGGGAAAAGAAACTGAGACTACTGTAATAGAATGATAAAAAATAAATAAAAAGTGTAAAGCAAAAAAAGTAGTATATATAGAATAAAAATGCCATAGAACAAAGGTTAGTAAAGAAAAAAATGGGAATTTTTAGTAACAAATTAATTCAGGCATGTACTCTGCTGAGTCACTGTGGCAAAAATCATTTAAACTTCTCCAATTCATCTACTCTGCCTATCACAAGGAGTGTGTAAATAACAGAATGGACATGAAGGTGCTCAGAAAACTATCAGTAGCTATGTAAATTCTAATCATTGCTAGCAATTTTTTTTCACTTTTTTCCAAAAATCTTAAACATTTTTTTAAGATTTTATTTATTTTTAGAGAGAGGGGAAGGGAGGGAGAAAGAGAGGGAGAGAAACAGCAATGTATGGTTGCCTCTCACATGGCCCTCACTGGGGACCTGGCCTGCAACCCAGGCATGTGCCCTGACTGGGAATCGAACCGGGACCCTTTGGTTCCCAGCCATTGCTAGTAATTCTGATTATGGAATCCAAGAGCCCTGCACGGAGAAACTGTCATCTAAGCTAAAGCTCAAAAGAGGCATGGACCGTACTGCATAGAGGAAGCATCAGTGGTAGTTAAGGACGAGAACCCTGGAGCCAGACTTACCTAGGTTTGAATCCTAGCTCCTCCATTTACATACTAGCTGTATGACTTTGGAAAGTTACTTAATCTGTCTGTGCTTCAGCTACCTGTTTATAAAGCAGGGAAAATATTAGTAACCAACTCACTGAGTATTAAATAATTTAATATTTGTACTATGTACATCTTAAGTAGGTGACGGAAATAGACTGAAAAGAAGCGAAGAAGCAGGGCATGTGGTCAGGGCATGTAGACAGCAGTCCAATGTGCTTAGAATGGAATGTAAAAAAAAAAGTGACGAAGTGGAAAACATACCTAGAAAAGCAAGCTATTTGCCATCCTAAAATGGCTACTAATTATTATCAGAAAGAGCTCTGCAAGGAGGCTTTCCATCCTAATTCATGGATTAGCTGGACATCCTTACGCTGATCATAAACTCTACAAAGCTCGGTTTTCCCCTCAGTAAAGTGAGAAGGGTACAGAATTAGATGAACTCTGATTCACTCTCTGCTCTGCAATTCTAGGGAATGGGATGAGGAGTTGTTAGAGGCACGCACTGTCCCATCCAATACCCACAGGGACATGCAGCTATTGAACACCTTAAATGCGACTGGTCTGAATTGGGATATGTCATAAATGTAAAATATACACCTTATTTAATAGACTTAGTACAAAAAAGGGAAAATATTACATTAGTAACTTTATATTAATTACATGTTGAAATAATGTTCAAATTACTAAAATTAATTTTTACCTGTTTCTTTTTTACTTTTTTTAAAATGTATTTTCAGGCTTACATTTCTGAGCATTTTATTTCTACTAGACAGCACCATTACAGTCTATTTTCAGAATATACAGGAAAATGTTATTCAGTGGCCAAAGCAACAAACAAAATACAAGGCCCTGTGAAAAAGAGTCTTGAAAATACCGAAAACACTCTTCTGGCCCTATTCAAAGCCATGATGTGTGCTTAAGTCCTCTACTATACCATGCAAACCAAACAACTCTGATAAATAGAATGATCAGTAAGACTAGCAATAAGGTGACAAGTACGTATGGACATATACAAGCATGAAAGGATAAAAACGACAGTATATGACAATTTATAAAATCAGATAGAGGCTGAATAAGATGGTACAAAAGTCTGTTCAAATGTTGGGAAAAAGTTCTCTGAAGCTTTATGGAGGCATTTCAGACAGAGGTACAACTTTACAAAGTACGTAATCTCATATGAAAAACTCAGGGATTGCTCAGACGAAACATAAAAATGAGTTCTAAAAAGATTACACTAGCTATTAATCCATAAAAGCAGTTACTAAGGAATTACACAATTCTTTATATTGCATCTCTAAGATAGACACTAGTATTCTCCCACCCCCTGCCATGGTAACAGTCTTCAGCTCCTCTGTAAAAAAGTGAATACCAACTCAATGTGCAATTTCTTTGTTTCAATGTCACCTTTAAAAAACCATTCAAAAGCTCCGACAATCTCCAAGCTATAGAACCCATCACCTGCCTAAGTATTGGGTTGGCCAAAAAGTCCATTATACTTTTTTCTGTAAAATAAAAGACATTTTCATTTTCACCAATAACTTTATTGATTTGGATATTTTGAGTACGTCAGCTATCTCCTGCTATCGGCTTATAGTGGGTAGAAGCCAGGGGTGCTGCTAAACATCTTCCAATGCAAAAGACAGCCCCACAGCAAAGAATTATTTGGCCAAAATGTCAATAGTACCAAGAAAGTTCACAAACTATATTTGACACATTTGATCCGTTACAGCACCTTCTCCATATACTACACAAATCTTTTTTTGCATTTCAGTTGAGTTTTTACCTTTCTTGAAATAATAAAGCATAATACGATGAAAATGTTGTATATCTTTTTCCATCTCCAATATTAAAATGGCTGCACAAAAATTCACCAATTTTGTTGTTTTTTTAATGCATGCTGATATGACAGCTGTCATAATACAATCTAACGAAATTGCCAATACAATCTAACAAAATTGTTTCAAATGAAGTTAAAGACAACTAAGCACTACAAGAGCCACTGTAGTGAAAAAACTAGATGGCCAACCCAATACTTAAATTTACGTTTTCAATACACCTGTCTTTTATCATTCATTCTTCCACTTAGCCACACATGGAATCTGTATCTTCCATGATCAGCTCTGAAATCTTTTTTGTGGATGAGAATTGCATGATCTCTTTTTTAAGAAAGGTTATGCTTTGGTCCATTCACATTTATATTTCATCCTTATTCCTTCAAAACAGTTACGTAGATTTGAGCCAGCATTAGTGATTTGACCACTGACTATTTAGGTATAGAGAAATTACAATTAGATCTAGAACATCTATGCATTTATTATTTTATTTAGTACCTCCAACTTCTAGTCAGTTTAAAACACAGGGAATTTCTGTCTTTTCTACCAGATCAAATCTCTTCCATAATGATCATTAAGTGGCCCTAATGATTTATCTTCTTTCTCTGACAGAATCTTTTATTTTGGCTTTAAAGCCTTTGAAAAGGTGCTCCTGGAGTACTTTCCTGGCCTGCCTAAATTTAGTTTGCACTTCATGCCAAAAAATAGGAACAGAATTAAATTTCTTAAATATGCCAGAGATGAGCAAATTAAATCACAAGCAAATTAATGTGATAAAAACGGTTCCATGACAAAAAAAAAAATTCACTTAAAAAAAGAATTCATCATTTCCCCAGTAAATGCCTAGAAGACTTTTTAAAAGTTTATTAAGAAAACACATGCTCTGGCTGGTGTGGCTCAGTGGACCGAGCAGCGGCCTGGGGACAAAAAGGTCACCAGTTCGGTTCCTGGTCAGGGCACATGCCTGGGTGCTGGCCAGTCCCCAGTTGAGGGCATATGAGAGGCAACTGAATGATGCTTCTCTCACACATGAATGTTTCTCTCCCTCTTTTTCTCCCTCCCCCTCTCTCTAAAAATAAATAAAATCTTTAAAAAAAGAAACAGATACATGCTTAATATGTCCAATTGTGTCACAAGGGAAAATGAAATGGTTTAATAATTATATTTCCTTGAAGTGGGAAGGAAATCTAATGTTTATCAAAGTAAAAGGCCTAAAAAAAAAATCCGAGTGATTATCATCCAAGTCATTTCAATTTCCAATTTCAAGTTAATATCAAAATTAATTTTCATAAAAATTAATTTTCATAATAAGCAACATTTTACTAATTATAAAACACAAAACTTAAAACAGCTTTACATATGCCAAAGAACAGAAAAATTCACCATGATTCACTGATACGCAAAACCCCACTTCACCCATGGGGTTAATAATGCTACCAAAAGATGCCTGGCTAGTTTTCCATGAACTGGGTAAGCACCTAACAGAAAGAAGCCACAAAGGAATCAGATGAGCATGAAAGCTACATTTCTACTAATATTGGCTTTGTCCTCATTTTCATTAAATCATCCCACGAGGAAGGGGGGAAAATTCACAAGAACGACTCCCCTATCATGTAGCACCTATAATTCATCTATAAGTAAAAACAAGTTACATTCACAACAGCTCCTTTGGCTTTCAACATTTTGCATACTTGTTGACCGTCGATAAATACCAACTTCCTGTATCAAAAGAAAGAGCAAAAGACAAAAAACCTAGTAACATCTTCCTTAAGAGAAAAAAAAGTCACGGACAAAGATAAATTGCTTTAACCCCACAGCTTAAAGAATTAAAAAAAAAAAAAAGCTATTGACAGTTTACTCACCTCTCAGCAAATCAAAGTTAACGGAACAAATAAAAACAAACAGCAGCACTTACCGCGAAACACGGCGAGCCACCAAGCGCTGGTTTAACAGGCGCAGGGGGA
The DNA here is from genome assembly GCA_004026765.1 of Micronycteris hirsuta. NCBI lineage: Eukaryota > Metazoa > Chordata > Mammalia > Chiroptera > Phyllostomidae > Micronycteris > Micronycteris hirsuta. The sequence goes on from PVJI01005469.1 coordinate 51,419, forward strand.
GAGAGGCTTGTCACAGACTGACAGTCCTCCCTTCCAGCCGCGCGCACCCGGACTGCGACTCGGATTCGGCAGCAACAGAAAACCACCCACCCCTTTAGGAAACCCAGGAAAGGCAATCCCGAGTTCAGAAGGGATCGTGGGGGAACAGCGCAAAGGACAGAAAAGTACTGGTCTCTATGGAGGGGCTACTACATCGCCCACTTAAACGAGCCCCACGGCGCCCTCGAAAACGGGACTCCGACCCGCACGAGCAGAAGGAAGCCCGCACCCCCGAAGAGCGGCTGGGCGGAGAGGCAGGGACAGGGACGCCTCGGCATCCTTCCTCCTGCATGTCGCCCGAGCGGCTCTGGCCCCCCGGCTGCCCAGTCCTCGGGAATCTAAACACCCTGGGCCCGCGGTCGCGGGGCCGGGGCATCTCCTGTCAGACGCCGGCCACCCCGCGCTCCTGTCACCACCTCCGGAGGGATGACCCCACGCCGAGGGCACTGCCCGCTGGGGCCGGGTTCGGACTCCGGGAGGCCGGGGACCGGGCGAGGGGAGAGGGGTCTTCCACGCACAGCTGTTAGGACTCGGAGCCCCGAGGCCGCCGAAGGCCAAGAGGGGCAACCCCGGGGCAGAGGCCGCGACATCCCCCGGGCTCCCCGCTACGGACCCGGGACGGCATTCGGCGGACTCCCGCTCCCCCGGCTCCCCTTGCTCTCCGGGCGACGCCGAAACGGACCGGGTCGCCCGGCACCGCGTCAGGCCCTCCACCATGACGGGACGGGATGCTGGCGGGGGTCCCGCGCAGAGAAGGGCGGGCCGGCGGGCGCCCCGCTGCCGGAAGGGGCGAGCCCCGCCAGCGGCGCTCCCGCCCCGACCGAGCTCACCTTCAAGTCGTTCTCCGGAAGGTACTTGCACAGCCGCGCTATCTCCACATACTTGTCCAAGTCCAGGGGCGCCATTTTAGAAATAACAAGCCCCGACGGCGGCGGCGGCGGCGGCGGCGGCTGAAGTAGCGGCGGCAGCGGCAGAGGCCGAAGCCGGAACTCTTCTTACGTCACGTCCGGCCCATGAGTGGCTTCTGCGCAGCGGCGTACAGGCTGACCCGAGTCTCCCCGCCGCCTCGGCACGCCCCTCACCTTCTCCGGCAGAACTCGGGCTGCAGGCCCGGAGGGTACCCCTAGGTCCCCACAATGAAACCTGCTGGGACCCGTAGTTGTTTGCCGCGGGGAGGGCTGGGATTTATAGTTTTGAATAGTGGCCAGATACTCCTTTTTGCCTCCAGTTTCCTTCCCCTAGATTTTCACCTCTAGGGACCCAGCGAGGCTTTTCCGATCAAAACGGCCAAGTAGGTGACCCTAGCTGTTCCCTGGCTTCTCACTTCGACTCATTGAAGCATTGTCACCCCCAACACCTTCAGTTAAAAATTAGGTAAGCATGGTCATGGTACCCTGTTTGCACCTTTCCTAGGCCTTTTGAAAACCTTGCCTAAGTCTGTGGCAGAGATGTCAGGCAACCAGTCTTTCAGGCCTTAAGGAAGGGAAACAAATGGTAAAGCGTTATTTTGCTAAGTGGTATATAACCGCTGTTTTTCTGTTTAATTCTCATAACAAGTCATAGAAAAGCAACACGTAGCGGGGTAACTAACTTGCCCCAAATCTCAAAGGAAATAGGTGGAAGGAGGCTAGATTGGAACACGGGTCTAGCTGATTTAAGTACACTTCAATGTGTCTCATCAGTCAGGGATTTTTTGTTGTACCTTCAGCACCAAGAACAGGACCTGGCATGGCACTTAGCATATCTTCAACATTCTGTTTATTCAACAGCGTTTACTGAACACCAGCTATGTGCCAGGTACAGTTGTAGGCACTTGGAATATTCAGCAAACAAAATAGACAAAGATCCCTGTCTTCAACCAATAGCTACCTTATAGTAGAAGAGACAGAACATAAACAATAAATAACTGTACAGTATATTGAAAGTCAAAGGAGCTGTCAGGAATGTAACTTGTTATTTACTTATATGTAAATCATATGTTATGTGATAGGGAAGTCATTCCTGGGCATTTTCCCTTTCTTCACGGGATGATTTAATTAAAATGACAAAGCCAATATTAGTAGAAATGTAGCTTTCATGCTCACCTGAGTCTTTTGTGGCTTCTTTCTGTTAGGTGCTTTTTTAGGAAACAAAGATACAACCAACATTGACACCCAGTTCATGGAAAACTAGCCAGGCATCTTTTGGTAGCATTATTAATCCCATGGGTGAAGTGGGTTTTTGTATTAAGTGCTGGGGGTAAGCAACCCCAACAGGATAAGGGACATGGGTGATGCATTTTAAAGGACCAACAAACAGGTAGGGGGCATGCATGTACTAGAGGGGAGTTATAAGGAGCAGCTGATGCAGAGGCCTTAAGGTGGAAGCATATCTAGAATCTTAGAAATGGCAAGATTAGTGTGGTTAGAGCAAGGTGAGAGGCATAGGAGAGGAGAGGAGAGAAAAGAATGTTTTCTTTTTTCCCTGATTTTTTACTTTTAATGTAACAGGGAAATATTGCAGGATTTTGAACAAAGGAGTAATATGATCAAACTTATTTTAGAAGGGTATGGTGCCGTATGAGACTAGGAGACAATGTTTGCTGCTGAGACACTAGTTAGGATACTGTCATATAATCCAGTAGTAGCAAATTCTCAATAAATATTTGTTGTTCAAGTGGCTTTGGACTGGACCCTCTTGCTCTAAAATATATTCTGGGGACATTTGGCTAAAATTTCATGAGGTCTCTGGGTGAAGTTCTTTGTATTATTCTTGCAACTATTCTGTAAGTATGAAATTGTTTTAAAGTAAAAATAATTTGTAAAAGTTTGTTGTACAGTGAGTCCTGGCTGGCGTGGCTCAGTGGATGGAGCACCGGCCTGCAAACCAAAGGGTCATGGGTTCAATTTCTGGTCAGGGCATATGCCTGGGTTGCAGACTGGGTCTCCGGCTGGGGGCATGTGAGAGGCAACTGATCCATGTTTTTCTCCCTTGTTTTCTCCCTCCCTTGCCCTCTCTCTGAAAATAAAATCTTTTAAAAAAAATTAAAGTTTGTTGTAGAATGAATGATGCCCACAAGCATACATTTCTTAATTCATTCAACAAATAGTTATATAGTACCTGTGATGTGAATGAGACCAATATGATCCCTGCCCTCATGGGGCTTACAGACTGATAGGGGAGACAATAAACATATAAATAAGAAAATAATTAGATGCAAAGTGTGGTTAGCACTAAAATGTGAAAGCAGTACTGTGAGTTAAAAAATGGAGTAGAAGAGGTATACTTTAGGTTGGCAATATAGTGGAAGTAAAGCTTGTAGACTCTAGCACCAGATAGCCAGGGTTCAAATCCATTACTAACCATGTGACATTGGCAAAGTTATTTTTCCTGTCTGTGCAGCAGTGTATTAGCTCCAATATGAAGGCTGTAATAACAGTGCCTAACTCATATGGAGATAAGAATAATACTTACCTTATATGCTTGTACTGAGTTGTTGTTTTTTTTTTTAAGATTCTATTTATTTATTTTTAGACAGAAGGGAAGGGAGGGAGAAAGAGAGGGAGAGAAACATCAATGTGTGGTTGCCTCTCACGTGGCCCCCACTGGGGACCTGGCCTACAACCCAGGCATGTGCCCTGACTGGGAATCGAACCGGCAACTCTTTGGTTTGCATCCCGTGCTCAATCCAGTGAGCTACACCAGCCAGGGCTACTTGTATTGAGTTTTAATAGAGTTAATATATGGAAAGGGCTTAAAACAATGTCATGGACAGAGTGAGTGCAGTGTGAGTGTTAGCTCTCAGTATTGGGTGGGCCAAGCAAGGTCTTTCTGAAGAGGTAACATTGAAGACTTTAGGGAGGAAAAAGTATAGGGAGAATGTGCTCTGGGTTTCTTGGAGGAAAAAAATTCCAAGTGAAGAAAAGATGTGACTGTTGTTTGACATTTTTTAAAATTACAGTCTTCTTTGGAAAGCTGGCAATTCACTTTTCATCTCTGAACCTCAGTAACTGGGAATTAATCCTACTCAAAATACTTTCTCAAAATTGGAAAGGAGGACAAATGAAGTGCTTGAAAGGAAGTTGTCATGAGCATCATTACTTTCCTTGCTGATAAGTCAGTGAACAGGTAGGCAATGAAAGCAGATGGTAACCCATCCCAGTGAAAATAGGCGGCATTCCTCACATTACCAAACTGGCTGGCAGGAGGAGGCTCCATCCTGCAGACCCACCTCATTCAATGAATCTCAGTATTAAACATCCAGAGCAGAGAGAGGGAAGCATCCCTGAGAATTGGGCGAGCTCTTAGAATTGATAGACACATTGGCTGATCCGTTACAAAGACAGTGTGCAGCACTTGCTGACTGGAATATGTTATCAGTCTGCCTTGCACAAGCAGAAGATACAGACTCCTGGTTCTGCCATTTATGTGAGTTAGTCATTTTAATTTCTATAGGCCTTGATTTCCATTCTAAAAATAGACCTCAAAAGTTCCTTCCAGCACCTTCTGAAATGTGATTGCTAGTCTAAAAGCGTAAGTTTCACAATGAAAACTGGTTGCTTTTTTGCCCACAAACCTCTTCTAATTTTCATTTGTGCACAAGTCCAGCACGGCACCATGAAATGGATCTAGTCACACCTTTCTGCAGCTCTGAGCAGAAATCTCTATCTAGATGCACATAGACGTACAGCAAAGCCACCTTGGCCTTGGTTTTCCTTGCTGAAGGAGAGTAGACTAACTGCATACTTCTAAACTCCTCCATGGCAGACATTCAGTGGAGACTTTCTCATTAATACGGGATTCACAAAGACTCCAGGTGTTTGAAATAGGATATTTGAACAGCGAGGAGAGCTGCAAACCTCAGATTCCACTTCATAATAAATTTTCACTATGGTTTCAAGTAGCTAAAACCTTTACCAAGTTCGTTTTTCACCTGTACTATCCAATCCTCTCAAATGCTCCCTCTGTGAGGTAGGTATTACTATTCCCATGGTAGAGATGAGGAAACCAGGGCTGGGAGTGGGTAACGAACTTGCCAAATGTCAGGGTTAGTTGGTTAGTGTTGGAGCCTGGATTTGAATTCAAGTGTGTCGTCCTTGTTCCCACTATGCTACCATACCTCTGTACTTCAGGAGTTCCCATTTCCTCCCATAGTTGTTTGCCCTATTTCCTAGGTTATTGGCCTCAGACTTCCTAAGTGATTGTGGGGTTCTCTAAAACATAGACCTAGGCGATCCACGTCTTCATTTTGAGGAAAGCTACAGAGAACCCGCGGAGACCAGGAATAATGCACAAGAACACTTCCCACTCAGGACTGAGCTCGTTTATAGCTAGGAATAGCATCACACTTTACAGAGGACCAGCTCTGCACCAGCAGCTGGGCCCTGCACACTGTAGATACATTAGCTCATGTGTTCCCCATCATAACCTTGTGACAAATCTTAGCTCCATCTTACAGCGGCGGCACAGAGGCCCAAAGAAAAGTAATTTCCCCAAGAAACTAGATATTCTCACTGCTGACCTTTTGATTTCTTGCACTTTTTACAAAGGTGCCTACTTATTTATTTTCCTCTTTAGTCTCGCTCTCTCTCTAGTTCGACTGTAAACTCCAGGAGGCCAGGACCCTAGTTTGTCTGGTTCACCATAGTGCCTGCCACAGTTAAACGCCCTAATTCTGGAATGAGTCAGCCGTTTAAGGCGCCAATGCTTGAATTGGCCTAAAGGCTGAACAGGGAAATTTTTCCCTTTCATGAACCATTCTGACAGCCGCTGGGACCGAAAATATCTTAGCCCCTTTTGGATCAGCGAGAATTGGGTCACTCTCGTAGACGCCCAACCCCCGGCATTTCTCTGGTAAATCCTTTCCCGGTAGCTCCGGTTTATTGACTCCGCGGGTGGGTAAGACCCCGAGAACGGCCCGCCTATAGGTTCCCCGAAAATGCACCCCAGCTCGCAGAACTCCTCCCCGACCTCTTTAACGGCGATCCCTGGAGGCCGGACCCGGGAGGCCGGACCCTGCGGGCGGAGAGGAGGGGAGCGGTTGGCTGCCTCGCTCTTCCGGAGTCAGGGATGGAGCGGAGGCCCAAGCACCGCCCCCTCGGGGGCGGAGCCACAGTCCCGGACTGGCCTAAGCCGCCGCAGGTAATGCAGTTTGGGGCTGGGGGTCGGCGGACTCGGTCTTGGGCCCGGGTTGGCCGCATCCTTTGGGGGAGTGGGTGCTGGTCGGATGGGGAGGCCCTCTTCCGGCTCTGGCCCGGGCACATTGACCGAAAGGAGCCGGCGTGTTCCCTCCGGACCCTGTCTCCTAGTCCCTGTCGCTGCCACGCGGGGATGGGACTGGGGGATATCTACGCCCACGCGAAGTTTACCCCACTGAGCTTTTAGGCTTTGGGGATAGCAGTCAGTGGCTTAGGCCAAGGTTGGATTTATCCATTAATTTCCCAGAAATCTTACCCATATTCTTCATTCACTCAGCCCCTCATTTTCTACTCTGTGCCGAGCCCATAGGTAGGTTCTCTGAAGGAATACTACAGGCCTAGCTCTCTTGGAATTGAGTCTAGTGGAAGTTAGTCTAGAATCTAGTCTAGAGACATTTACGTGGCTAATTACATTCAAGGTGCTCTCTGCAATGATGGTGGTTCAATAGACTCCTTCAGAGGGAGAAGAAAGTAATTTGAGGATGTTAGCTGAGGAAGGTTCATTCGAAAGGCTGTGGAGGTTGACTAGGAGTTTGCCAGTTGACAGGAAGGAAAGGGACATTTCAGGTACAGGAAGCAGCAAGGGGTGAAAGTTATGAAAGGGCTTGTCAAGTTAGAGGAACATTAAATATAGTGAGAACTACTAAATATAGTAAGAAATTGTGGAGGTAGGTTTCTGGAAAGAAGATTGAGACCAGGAATCTTTGAATGTGATGATGGGGCCGGGATTTATCCTAGAGTTCAGTATTTCTCAGCCTTTTAAAACATTTTGTCTTTTAATAAACATAAACACGACCTCTGAAAATTTATTTTGACATGCACCCCTTTGCCATGAAAATTACAGATACACAGAAAACTTTAGCCAAAGCACTTCTATAATTGTGTTAAGAAGGTTGTGTTATATTTGTCTCCCAAATATAACATTATTTCAAAAGGTTGGTAATGCTTATTCAAATTCATCAGATCCTAGAATTGGTATATCAACAGGAAAAGTTTTTAATAAGGGCAGTGACCTAATTCGTTCTGTGTTTTAGGTAGAAGTTAATCATAAATGTCTAAAAAGTGCCTTTCTTTCTTGTATGTAGGACACCATGAAGCAGCTGCCAGTCTTGGAGCCTGGAGACAAGCCCAGGAAAGCAACATGGTCTGTGAGGAAGGATTCAGACAGAAAAAAACATAAGTTTTTGCTTCGTTTATAAGCAGTTTACTAACATAGTTAAACATCTATGAAAAAGGGGAGAGATGAAACTGTTTGCAGTTTCTGGTAATTAGACTCAAACTGTCTGAGATGGTCTTCAGAGGAAAGATAGCAGGGCAACAATTATCAGAGCAGATGTTGATTTTATTAAAATCCATTTACCAGAAAGAGGAAGGCACTGGCCATCTGGCATCCTCGGCTTCAGCACTGTGTCTTCTCCTCAAGCTGAGATTCATGTTTAAGATTTTCAGGGAATAGGATTTGGATTAAACTGGCTTCACTGTTTCTTGACTGCTTGCTCAGTCAACCCTTCATTCAACGATTAACACTGGCCTGACAGGGGCAGCTGCTGTGTAGGCGCCAAACGAACAAAGGTGAATAGTCTCACTGTAGTGGGAGCTACAGATGAAGCAGGTGACGTGATGAAATGTGACCAGTGCTGAAGCAGGGCCCACATGAGACTGTAGAGAGGGGGCAGGGCTGAAGTAGGACCTTGGAAGAAAGTCTTCGATCTGGCTTCCCTGTGTCCACGCTTGCTCTCTACGCAGCATAAATCTGATCATGGCATTCCCTCATTTAAAACCTTTTTGTGTCTCCCCATTAGCCTTAGAATCAAAATCAGAGTCCTTAAAACAGCCCACCAAGCCCTGCATGATCTGTCCCTGCCTGTCTTTCCAACCTCAAATCCTGGTACTCATCCTTTGTCCCCTTTCTCTTCCTTAACATGCCTTGCACTGTCCCACTCAGCAACTGTATGTGCTACTCTCTCTACCTGGATCACTCCTTCCTTCCATCTTTCGTGCCTCTCTTTGCCCAACTAACATCTGCTCATGTATCAGATTTCAGTTCAAAAAGTGCTTGCTTCTTCAGGAAGCCTTCTCTGACTGTCCCCTCCCCCACCTCTCCTTACAGGGTAAAGTGCCCCTATGATAGGTTCTAATACTATACTCTCTGTATTCCTTTAATAGTGCAATTGAAATGAAACAGATATTTGTGAAATTATCTGTTTAATGTTTCTCTTTTCAAATAGTCCGTAAGGGCTATGAAGGCATAAACATTTTTACGTTTGTTGTCTTACTCACTATCTATCTGGATGCTGTGTGCTCTTGGGTAATTATTTAACATTTTTAAGCCTCGAGTCCTCAGTTGTCAAACTCAGATGATGATAATAGAACTGTCCTCAAAGGGGTTTTATGCAGATTAAGTGAAACTGGGCTTGTAATGAAGTTAGCAGCATGCATGGTATATTGTTAGTAATTATTCAGGTGCTAATGGGATCTGTGAATCTGGACCTCAGAAGAGAGATCTGGAAAAGAAATAGTTTAGTATCCAGCCATGTGATATGAAAAATAGAGACACTTATTAAAGAAGATACAAGATACAAGGACCATTGTACACAGGACAATGACACCTCAGTCCCCTTCAAAGTAGGCACCTTGGGACCTCACATAGTTCTCCCAATCACCATCAGCTGCCCTATCATATTTTCCTGAATTTCACCGATGTTCTGAAATCTCTTCCCTTTCAAAAGTGATTTTAGTTTTGGGAAAAGCCAGAAGTTGCAGGGTGCCAAATCTGGCCTGTTGGGGGGCTGAGTCACCTGGGTGATTTGATATTTTGCCAAAAAACTGCACGAAACGTGATGCATGCATGAGTGGACACCTTGCCATGGCAACGCTGCCAATCACCAGCTGCCTGTAACTGCAGCCTTCTGAATCGTCCAAATAGTTCCCGTGGACATTTGTTCAAGCTTAACACAGCCTTTGATGCAGATTCATTGCTCTACTCACTCATTTTGAATGTGATAGCCACCACAGCACACATGTTCACTCCATGGCATCTACCACCCCACTGACTAGTACAGTGAAGTTGCCATTGTTCACACATGCGCATTCTAGTCCATTCTCCTTGGCTGCCAGGTTACATCCATGTCTCATAAACTGTTCTTGTTACATTAACAATGGCTGGGCTTTTTCCGGACAGACCTCGTGTATAGATGAGTGGTAACTAGAGCCCTTAACACAGGTAAAATCGGTCAGGCAAGCAAACATAGACTGAGGAGAGGACAATCCAAGGGTACTGAGGGTTAAGAGAACACTGGCAGGGAAAGGAGTCGCAGAAGGAAACAGAAAGAGCAGCCAGAAAAATGGGTAGAGAACCAAAAGGAAGGGGAGTGGGGCAGCTAGGTAAGACAAAGGTACAAGAAGGAGGGCGGAGCCAAAGAGGTCAGATAAGACAGGGCCTCAAAAATAGCTGCAGAATTGTCTTTTCCAACCAGGAAACTTGAAGTATGCTTTCTCAGTCATAATTCAGAATAACTTTAGACAGTGAAATGACTGGATCTTGTATTTGACTTTTTCAGAGGCTTAGCTTTGGCTTCCATCAGGTCCAGCTTTTGGAGTAATTGGAAAAGCTCTTAAAATCAGTAAACCCTGGAGACTATTACTTGACAGCAGGAAAGCATCCCTGGCTAGTGGCAAGAGCGTTGGTGCTGGAGGCTCCTATGTGATTGCACCCAAGCTCTAGCCACCACTTCCTGAGTCTTTTCCTCCACTGTTACAAGACTTCATCTTACTCTTTACAGATAGGTTCTATTGCTAACCTCAGTTCACAAATAATTAAACTTTATTTCAGCAGTTAAGTGACTTCCAGAAGGTCACACATCTAGAAAGTGCCTGAACTGGGACTTGAACAAGGTCTGTCTGAATTCACAAACTGTGCTCAGAACTGCCATCCTGTGCTTGGACACTCCGCTGAAGATTTCTGAGTGTTAGTTTCCCTCTCTACCAGATGGGGACAATTACTATCCCCGTGCATCACTGTTAGGTTAATGTAAGATGAAAGTAATGACAAAATTGAAAAGTCAAAGTTTATGTGCACTTGGAAGGTGCTGTTATTAGGGAAATGATGTTTTGCTGGATACAATTTAAAGTGTCTGTGATTGTGTAGGACCCTTGATTCTTATGCATATTTCATGAGGAATGGAGAAAACACTGCTGCTTTTATTCTCTGCCCAGGCCTCCTGAATACATCCTTCCTTTGACAGGTACACCTTGACCCCCGCTGGAGACAGCCCATGTGCTCGGGTGGGCCACAGCTGCTTGTATTTACCCCCAGTTGGTGATGCCAAGAGAGGGAAGGTCTTCATTGTTGGCGGAGCAGATCCAAACAGGAGCTTCTCAGATGTGCACACCATGGATCTGGGTAAGACCACCACCTGCAGAGCACATGCCCCGTAGCCAGAGTGCAGGGCTTTGTGCTGCTGGCCAGGACCAGAGCATTCCTAGGAAGCCCAGCTCAGACCAGACCACGGGGTTTTCCTCTAAGAACATAAACATCACTGAGAGATCCCTAAGGTCTCAACAGACCCCCAGAACACATTCACCCAACGAGTATGATGTTTGGGGGGAAAGAGTCTGTATGGAGCTCTGGACATCCAGCCATTTATTTATTAAAGACTTATCTGGGAGACACTGATGACTCCATCTCCTCTTCCATCCACATATCCAAGTAATCACCAAGTCCTAAATGTTTCTCTCTTTATCCAGGTCTGCCCATTCCCACTCCTACTATAGTCCAAAAATTGTTATCTCCCGACTAGATGTTACAACAGCCCTGCTTCCAGGAACTATTACCCCCTCAACAGTATATTTTCCATATCTAGCCAGAGAGTATTATCTAAAATGCAAATCTGACCGTGTCACTCTGCATTTCAAGCCTTTCCCCACTCCATTTCCTGGCTCTCCCAAACCCCCATTTGCTACACTGAGTAGCCTTCAGATTCTCGAACACATCTTGAACTCTGGTCTCCAGACTTTTGCACATATTATTATTCCCTTATTATTTGCTTAGAAGGCCCTTTTCTTTCTTATCGTCTGGCTACATCTTTCAGATTTCTGATGTTGTGATTTATAAGAAATGCATATTTAGTCTTTGTCCACAGTTCCTGGCTCACAGCTCCCAAACTCTTGGAATTTCTTAAGTATTGAGAGTGATAAGTGTCTTTAATATTAATGAGGTAACTCTTGCCCACTAAGGATGTGGGCTCATCACTGGGAGACCCAACACGGTGATTAGGGGGTTGGAACTTTCAGTAATTTCCTCCCTCACTTCCCCTCCACCACACACACACCCACAGGGAGAGGAGAGGGGCTGGAAGTTGAATCAATTGCCAGTGGTCAATGATTTCATCAGTCTTGACTATGTAATGAAACCTTCATAAAACCCCAAAAGGACAGGGTTCAGAGAGCTTCTGGGTGGTGTACACATGGAGATGTGGGGGGAGGGGTGTACCTGGAGAGGGTATGGAAGCGCCACACCTGTTCCCATACTCCTTGCCCTATGTATCTCTTCCATCTGGCTGTTCCTGAGTTAGTATATCCATTTACAATAAACTGGTAATGGAGTAACATGTTTCTTTGAGTCCTGTAACTTGCTCTTACAAGTTAATTGAACCTGATGAGAGGGGATCATGGGAAACTCTGATTTATAGCCAATCAGAAGTATAGGTGGCAGAGATGGGGGCAGGGACTGGGGCTGAAAGTTTCAATCCTCTCATAATAGAGTTGGTTTCCTCGGCAACCAGCCTCATCTTTAGAGGCTTTCATAAGTTGCCACATTAACATAAACTCAGGTGTGATTGCCCGGAGCTTGTTATGTTAGACACCTTTATGGGTCTTACCACTCAGGAAAATCCAAGGGTTTTAGGAGCTCTGTGCCTGGGACTGACAAAAGTCAAATACATGTTTCTGAATATAAATCCCAAAGTCACAACCACCCCCTGTATTTTCATAGCATCCTCTACTTACCCATCCTCATCATTCTTCACAGCCCTTAGCTCACATGTTTGCCTCTAATCTGTCTTCCCCGTGAGAGTATAAGCTCCTTGGAAACGGGAAACATGGTTCTATTGCCCGTCATTGTATCCCCAGCCACTAACAATAGCGCCTGACACAGAGTAGGTGCTTTATAAGTATTTGGATGGCTGGCTGGGTAAATGAATAGTTACTACTGTGTACTGTTCACAATGGCCGAAGAAAACTGGCAACTCACTGGTTAGGTGCATGCGACCTGGCTGTCATTGTTTTAATCTGAGCTGTTTACCAACCAAATGCGAAGAAGTCTACACAACAAAACTGAAGTCGTGTGGCTTCTCGTGATAATTTTGAAAGCTATGACATCAGCAGGCCTATATGTCTACATCACAACGGTTATTTGACCTGAGTTGCTACCTATTGATGGGACTCTCGGGCTCCAATTTACCACATTCCCTCCATTCCTGTGTAGGCATTTGAATTTCTACTCCCTGCACTAGAATCAGAGGTGAAGTAACTCTTCTAGCTCCAGCTCAGTTACAGCTTTGAGGTCACCTCTTACTACCTTTGTCACTCTGGCTAACCTGTCCCAACCATCTGGGCTTCATTGTCCTGTAACGTTGATTCACTTAGCAGTTGTAATGATCCAACCAGATAGGCCCATGCAGGTCCTTTGTAAGTAGTTTGCTAACTAAAACAACTAATTGGTTAGATATTATTATTCTGTGAATTTGTTTCAGCCAGAAATCATTCATTTGTGGGTAACAGAAACTCTTTTAAACCAGCAGAAAAAAAAAAAAAAGGAAGACTCTAAGGGCAGAAAATATAGCCTAGACTCAGGAGAGAGGGGAAGCAGGAATTGGAAAGCTGTAGAAAAATATCTGCTTTCTCCCTAACTCTGTGGGGAGATCTGCTTCTTAATGTACATCCTTCTCTCCCCCATACTTTGGCCTCTGCCTCTCCACAGGCCACCCAAGTCCAGAAATTTGTTTGAATTCCAAACTCTTAGGAGGGAGGATCTGATTGGCCCATTTGGGGTCAAGAGGCTACCCTTGACCCAATCACCTAAGGCTAGGAAGTCAAGGTGTTGTAGTACAAACAGGTCTTCTGGGTTTTACCCTTGTGATTGGGAAAATGGGGGCAGTTTCCATAGAAGAGGGTTTGTGGATGGTTCCCGAAGTGTCTGATGTAGAACTTTTTGGAGTTTGACCACATTCGCTTTAAGCAATCTGATTGGTGTTCACTCATGCTTTTGACCATCTTCTCTTCACTACCCTCCCCCAACTCTGCCAAGCAATCAAAGCAGTTGGCAGCCCCAGTCTAGAAACTGGGTGAAATGTTTTCTAGGAACGCACCAGTGGAGTTTAGCTACCTCGGAGGGCCTCTTGCCCCGGTACGAGCATGCCAGCTTCATTCCCTCCTGTACACCTCGCAGCATCTGGGTGTTTGGGGGTGCCAACCAGTCCGGAAATCAAAATTGCCTACAGGTTCTGAACCCTGGTAAGTAGCCAAAGGTTATTTGATTTACCTAAATAAAGAAATAAAATTCCAATTTTATTTTCTGAAACAAAACCCATTTGGATTGTACTGAATTATCCATTGAACTTTGCTGACCTCATAGAAAACAGGAATTTTAACTTCTGGCAGAATCTAAAAGTAACAGAATTACATTTTTTTCCCCTAGTAACCTGTCCAATTATCAGCTTTTTAAAAGCTAAAACTGGAAGAGACTTCAGAGGAGAGCTATGCCAAGTGGGGGACCCATGTCCAGGGGAAGTGACTTTCCTGAAATCACTAGGGAGTTAGTGACTGAGTCAGGCTAGACCCTGTGACTTAGATCAGAGTGGCGATTGTGCTCCCCAGGGGACATTTGGCCATATCTGGAAACATTTTTGGCTGTCCCTGCTCGGGGAGGTTAGGGGACAGTTTGCTACTAGCATCTCCGTGGGTGGAGACCGGAGATACTGCTGTATATCTTGTAATGCACAGGACAGCCCCCCACGATAACTAATGACCTGGTCTAAAATGCCAACAGTGCCTGCCCTAGATCCTCCTCGTGCATTTCTGTGAGCCACAAAGTGCAAAGTCCTGACCGGTCTCGTTGGCAGTTTCATCGCAGAGGAGGCTGTTTAGGAACATGGCTACCGAGTAGATGTTGCTGAACCACTGCTGGATGGGAGCTAGACTTACCTTTTTATTAGTTAGAAAATTGTTCTTGGTTTTTTACAAAAAATAAATACAGCCCTGGCTGTTGTGACTCAGTGGATTGAGTGCCGGCCTGCGGACCAAAGGGTCTCTGGTTCGATTCCCAGTCAGGGGACTTGCCTGGGTTGCGGGCCAGGTCCCCAGTAGGGGGTGCACAAGAGGCAACCACACATTGATGCTTTTCTCCCTCTCTTTCTCCCTTCCTTCCTCTCTGTCTAAAAATAAATAAATAAATTTTAAAAAATAAATACAATTTAGGCCCTGGCCGGGTAGCTCAGTTGGTTAGAGTGTCATCCCAATATACCAAGGTTGTGGGTTCAGTCTCCTATTGGGGCACATACAAGAATCAACCGATGAATGCATAAATACGTGGAACAACAGGTGAGTGTTTTTCTCCTTCTCTCTCTCCCTCACCCTCTCTCAAAAAATCAATCAATAAATATAATTTATATTCATTGTAAAATATTTAAAAAGTGTAACTAAGTGGGCAAAAAACATCCACAATCCTATGCTGCTGAGGCTTTTTTAACATTTGCGTGTTTCCTTTCTGTCTTTTCTCTGCATTTTTCTAAGCCTTAGCTCGTACCATTTAACCACTACACTATTACACCTTCTTCCTTTTAATTTCATGATTACTACATAAATCATGTCCCGTTCACAGCAGTGCTTTATTAGCATCATTTCTTTTTCTTTTTTAAATATTTTATTTATTTATTTTTAGACAGAGGGGAAGGGAGGGAGAAAGAGAGGGAGAGAAACATCCATGTGTGGTTGTCACTCGCATGCCCCCTGCTTGGGACTGGCCCGCAACCCAGGTATGTGCCCTGAATGGGAATTGAACCAGTGACCCTTTGGTTCACAGGCCGGCACTCAATCCACTGAACCACACCAACCAGGGCTGTTAACATCATTTCTATTGGCTGCAGGAACACTCCATTTTGTGACAATACCAAAATTCTCCTGTGTTTTAACATTGAGGCTATTTTCAGACTCTTGCCATTATAAATAACAAAGCAGTGCAGTGAACCTCTTTGTTCGGAGGACATAGACTGTATTTCAAATTATTGCCTTGGAATTCATGCCCAGAAATTTTAAACTAAGTGAAACACGACTTAGTCTTTTGGTACGTGCTTTCTAATTGCTCTTCAGAAAGATTGTTCCAGTTCACCTCCAGCTGTGTTTAATAGTGCTTGTTTTTCTCCTGACTGACGTTGAAGTTATCGTTTTTAAACTCTGCTAATTTGATCAGGCAAAACAACTTGTATCTGAATGTTTAAATATGCATTTGTTAATTAGTGGTAACTGGACATTTTTTCACATGACAATTCTTGCCCAATCCCCTCTATCAACGGTAGATTTATTTGCACAAAAGTTGATCTTCTCTTTCACTTTGGGATCGTAATAGTTCCTACATTGTTAAATTTGGCAAGGATTTTTTTTTTAATTAATCTTTTTATTTATTTATTTATTTATTTTTAGAGAGAGGAGAAGGGAGGGAGAAAGAACAATGCATGGTTGCCTCCCACATGGCCCCCACTGGGGACCCGGCCCGCAACCCAGGCATGTGCCCCGACTGGGAATCGAACCGGGACCCTCTGCTTCCCAGCCCGAGCTCAATCCACTGAGCTACACCAGCCAGGCTGGCAAGGATTTTTTTTTAAAGATTTTATTTATTTTAAGACAGAGGAGAAGGGAGGGAGAAAAAGAATGAGAGAAACATTAATGTGTGGTTGCCTCTTGCGCACCCCACACCAGGAAACCTGGCCCAAAACCTGGGCATGTGCCTTGACTGGGAATCAAACCAGCAACCCTTTGGTTTGCAGGCCAGCACTCAATCCATTGAGCGACACCAGCCAGGGCAGTTTGGCAAGGATTGAAATTAACTCAATATCTGGCGCAAGGTTAATGCTCAGTAATGGTTGTTGTGGGTGATATAGCTATAGTTTGACAGATGGAAGTTCATCTGGAACCCCGGCCTTTTGACTTTCAATGATGCCAACTTTTTAAATAAAATACACTGAGAATTTGTAAAGCCTCTTTCAAAGGATTGATTTTACACCAGATCCTTTTTCTCTCCTAGAAAGTATAATTTGACACCATGCCCAAGAAATATGAAAAATGAAAGTGAATTATTAGTTGCTTTTGTTGCTAAGGCAAGACAGTCAAATGGCTTAGGACTCCTTTGTGATTATTTGTGCTGGCATTTGACTTGGCAGCAGCACCATCCCAGGATCTTCTGACCTCGGGATCCGAAAGCTCCCCAAGCTCTGTAGCCATGGAGACGATTCATTTGGCTTTGGATATAGGCTTAGACTTGTTTGGTCTCCAGGTTCATGCCTGAGCCCCACACATATTACAAATGCTTCATGGGTCACTTTGTATATTAGGGAAGACTTTGACAAAAGGCACAGAATTGGCCTGGCAAGAAATAACTCCTGGTGTGTTGTAGTGGAGTGGGTGTGGGAGTTCTGACAGATCCGAGTTCAAACCCCCGCCCTGCTACTCACAAGCGCTGTGTGACCGGGGGAAAGGATTTAAGTTTTCTGAACTTCAGTTCCCTCACCTGCAAAGTGGAGATGCTTTCTGCCCACCTCCCAGGGTTGAGTGAGGGCAGTGGGGATGGCAGAGTGCTCAGGGCGATGATCCTGCACAAGGAAGGTGCTCAGTTAATGGGTCCATTTCTATAAAATGTCCGCTTTGTTCTGAAAAGAAATAAGCTTCTAAACACTCACCCAAGTGATAAAATTTTATTCTCAAGTCAGAAGAGTGGAAAATACTTAGCTCTTGGTGTTATTGAAACAGAATTTGAATCCCAACTCAACCATTTATTAGCCATGTCACCTTAAGTGAGTGACTTCATATATCTCTGCTTAATTCCCTTATCTGTAAAATGGGAAACTAATACCCTGTATTTATTTAGCACTTACTATTTACTAAGGACTAATTACTACTACTGAAACCATAAAAACACTGCCTACTTTCTTTTAATAGCCACATATCCTGGGAAATTTGGCACATTTGCTTTCTAGCATCCAGCGGAAATGACTTTTAGCAGATGTGGGGCTCCTGTGAATGGCATGGGGCAGGAGTCAACGAAGTGGAAGAGGGCTCAGAGAGGATGTTTGAAGGCCTCCAAAACCAGATCAACCTCATTCTTATGCACCTGTGGCTTGGGGACTTGGGGCAACCTGGGCAAATTCTAAGAATCTCCCCTTACCCATCCTTGACTTTGGCATGACATCACTGCCTTCACCTATGCTGCCCTGCTTGGGGATTGGGGTTTGGAAGGTGACCCTGCCCAGTCCCAGATTCAAGGTCAGAGGCTCCTCAGTCTAGGTATTTTAGGGCCTCCCTTCTCTCTGGAACAGAAACCAGGACTTGGACCACACCAGAGGTGACCACCCCCCCACCTTCCCCAAGAACATTCCACACATCTTCGGCAGTCATCGGAAACCAGTTGTATGTCTTTGGCGGCGGAGAGAGAGGTGCCCAGCCCGTGCAGGATGTGACGCTTCATGTGTTGGACGCAAGTAAGGACGGGTGGGCACCTTGGGATTGCCACTTAGGTGGTCCACCGCTTCCCTGATGGAGGAAGCAGAGGCTAGAAATGGCCTCCTGGCTGCGTGTCTCACTTCTAGAGTTCTTCAGTATAACCCTCAGCTGATATCTTCTTCCCACAGCAAAATTTGCATTTAAAAAGTATAAATGATCAATTTTAAAAATTTGAACAGTAGAGTTTATAAAGTAAAAAAGCAGAAAGTTCTTCCTTTAGCATTTCTTTCCTACTCCCCAGGCAGAGGTAGACACTGTGGGCAATTCCTAATTTCTCCTTCCAGACTTTCCTATGCATTTATAAATCATACATATAAGTGTACATGAACATGTATGATTTTTGAAATTATGTAAAAACTTAAAACCCTGGCTAGTGTGACTCAGTGGATTGAGCACCGGCCTGCAAACTGAAAGGTCACTGGTTCAATTCCCAGTCAGGGCACAATCCTGGGTTTCAGGCCAGATCCCCGGTTGGAGGTGTGCAAGAAACAACTGATCAGTGTTTCTCTTGCCCATCAATGTTTCTCTCCCTCTCTTTCTCCCCCCATCCTTTTCTCTAAAAATAAATAAAATCTTTAAAAATAAAAGGAACTGTTAGGTTTATTTGTATTTATTTTTTATTTTTAGAGGGGAAGGGAGGGAGAAAGAGAGGGACAGAAACATCATTGTGTGGTTGCCTCTCGCTTGCCCCCTACCAGAGACCTGGCCCACAACCCAGGCATGTGCCCTGAC
The DNA here is from genome assembly GCA_004026765.1 of Micronycteris hirsuta. Lineage (NCBI taxonomy): Eukaryota > Metazoa > Chordata > Mammalia > Chiroptera > Phyllostomidae > Micronycteris > Micronycteris hirsuta. The sequence continues at coordinate 70,135 of PVJI01005469.1, forward strand.
TGGGAATCGAACTAGTGACCCTTTGCTTCGCAGGCTGGCACTCAATCCACTGGGCCACACCAGCCAGGGCAGGTTTATTTTTTTAAAAAACTTAAAAACACACACATGGACTCAAATTGTAAATATGGCTCTGCAGCTTGCTTTTGCAGGGGCAAGGTTAGATCTTCGTGGGTGAAAGCATGAATTTTGAAGCCACATGACCTGGACTTGACCAGATCTGACATACGCTTTCTGTATTACTTTAGCCTAGTTACTTAATCTCTCTAGGCCTTGGTTTGCTAATCTGTAAACAGAAGTAGTAGCAGTGTCTCCTTGAGGATATTGTCTTAGTAAAAGAACACTCTGAAAGCCTGCCTTAGAAGAAGCAGACTCATTCTTTTTAAAACTCTGGCAGTTCTCAGTTGAAGCTTAAGGGAGGTCTTTTTTAATTCAAAGCGAGGAGTGATTTCCTAATGCCCAGTAGAAGGGGCAGGCATGTCAGGCAGTGAGCTCTCCAGCGCTGGAAGCGTTGGAGCAGAGGCTGTACAGACTAGAGAGAGGGAAGCCTGGACTGGCTTGGCAAGTCAAAGTGAATGACCTCAAGGTCACTTTCCGCTTGGAGCATCTCTGCTTGCTGGGAGGTGAGGCTGGGGTGTATTTCTCATGTTCTTGCTTCATGGTTTTGTCATCTGATGTCAATGAATTTACTTTTCTAGACACACTGACCTGGTCACAGCCAGAGACACTTGGAACACCTCCATCCCCCCGGCATGGTCATGTGATGGTGGCAGCAGGGACGAAGCTCTTCATCCATGGAGGCTTGGCAGGGGACAAATTCTATGATGATCTTCATTGCATTGATATAAGTAAGCAGGGTAGAAGGCATGGGGGCTTGTCTGCTTAAAATTAAATAAAATGTGCTTTGATAGAATATAGCCTTGATCTTAGGTATAGGTAACTTGACCAGCCAGCAGAGTCTTCACTAGATTTTGTCAAATGTGGCCTGAATATTACTACTAATAAGTAATAACGATAAAAGTAATTGGTTCCGGAGCACTTGCTATGTACCTAGCTATTATCTCTCCTTCCTGCGCTTTAATTCAAATGCGTTATACTTTGTGTTCCCCAGCTGGATTCCTTTCAGGTGTTGGCCCTTAACCCCATGCCCAGGAGAGGCATGGACAACTTCTAGCGTGTGTCTGGAGGGGGGCAGCCAGAACCGTCATGCTACATAGTTAAAAAACACTGCGAAGAGGAAAGTTAGAACAGAATGTGAGAATTGTCTTAAAGTGTCTGAGGGGCTGATGTACCCTGGAGAGCCTGGACTCATTCTGGGTCATTCTTTTAGGCTGTGAGCTCCCTCAGAGCAGGGACTTTGTCTTTTTTGTCCCCCAGTGTATTTCTAGCACTTAGCACAGTGTCTGGCAGGTCATGGGTGATGAGTGCATTATCCATTAGGGGCTGGAGGGACGAACAAATGCACTTGCTCTCGGCTGGTCCAGATTACAGGGATTGGAACAGTGGGCAGAAGGCATGAGAACTGCTGTGCAGTGTATCCAGCTACCGTGCCAAACAATGGGTTCTCCGGTGAGGTATCAACTGAGGCCAGGTGACACTGACTAGGATTCCTGCATTGGCTAGAATTTTGGCTGGACTGGGTGATTTTCCCTTCTAACTCTGGACCCCTGCCTTGAACTGACAGGTGAAAAATGTCTTCACAGAAGCATTTCTTGTAGGCAGTCAAAAAGAGGTTTGAATGCTTATTTTCAAAAAGAAAGTCCTTTTGTGCTAAGGAACTACTTCTTGTCTCTTTTTTCTCCATGTAGTTCTCTAAACCTAAAATCCAGTGATATTGTGCTTCATTTAAATGCTTGTTTGAAAAGATGCAAATATCCCTGCAGAAATAGGTTGAGTTAGGTGCTGAGGCAGCAAGTTACAGTATAGAGAACACAGGTTTTGGAGTCAGACCTGAGTACAAGTTTAGCTCTGCCACTTGCTAGCTGTGGGATCTCGGACATCTCTTTCCTCGATGTTGCTTTCAAAGGAACTGTTAGTATTTAAAACATGCACACGTGTGCACACACATGGAACTTCACTCACTTCTGGGCTCCAAAGTAGCTAATGGTGATGGTCACCAAGACCACCTACAGCAGAATCCTCTGGTATGTCCTGGCTGATGTGACTGAGTGGATTGAGCACCGGCCTGCAAACCTAAAGGTCACGGGGTTCAGTTCCCAGTCAGGGCACATGCCTGGGTTATAGGCCAGATCCCCATTTGGGGGCATGCGAGAGGCAACCAATAGAATTTTCTCTCACATATTGATTTTTCTCTCCCTCCCTTTCTTCTTCCCTTCCCCTCTCTCTAAAAATAAATTTATTTTTTTATGTTTTTAAAGATTTTATTTATTTATTTTTAGAAAGAGGGGAAGGGAGGCCCGGCTGGTGTAGCTCAGTGGATTGAGCGCGGGCTGGGAACCAGATGGTCCCGGTTCGATTCCCGGTCGGGGCACATGCCTGGGTTGCGGGCCAGGTCCCCAATGAGGGCCATGTGAGAGGCAACCACACATTGATGTTTCTCTCCCTCTCTTCTCCTCTCTCTGAAAATAAATAAATAAAATCTTAAAAAAAAAAAAAAACTTTGAATAAAAAAAAAAAAAAAAAAAAAGAAAGAGGGGAAGGGAGGGAGAAAGAGAGGGACAGAAACCTCAGTATGTGGTTGCCTCTCGCACGCCCCCAACTGGAGACCTGGCCTGCAATGCAGGCATGTGCCCTGACTAGGAATCAAACTGGTGACCCTTTTGTTCGCAGGCCAGTCCTCAATCCACTGAGCCATACCAGCCAGGGCTCTGAAAATAAATTTATAAAAAAAAAACAAACTATAGACTCCTCCCTCTCTGGATGACCCAAACAGGATTTCAAGTTCCCCCAATTAATTTTTACACACACTAACCTTGCTGTGTTGCCTCTCAAAGCTCCTAGTCAATGACGTCCAGTGATTGGTTTGTGAACTGCAGGAATCTGACAGATAGGTCTGAAACTACGTACCAGGCCGTAGTCTGCCCACTGTCTTTCTCTTGCCAGGTGACATGCAGTGGCAGAAACTAAGTCCCACCGGGGCAGCACCCCCAGGCTGTGCTGCCCACTCCGCCGTAGCTGTCGGGAAGCACCTGTATTTCTTCGGGGGGATGACTCCCACAGGAGCACTGGACACAATGTACCAGTACCACGTAGGTGAGCAGGTGTTCCCTATGGGTCTCTATAAACAAGTGTGACTGTTTTTTGAGAAGTACCACAGTGCTTTGGCTTTTCGGTTTGGTCCCTCCACATCTAAATCTGAGGGAATGAAAACCAAATTTTTAGGGAATAACATAATCAAAGCAGTAAGACTACCATTAGATTTTGTTGTTCCTTTTATTTCCTGTTTCTTTTAAGGCTCAGGTGATAAAGCAAGTTACTGAGCATTTCTGGAAATTGGTTAACACGGAGCCTTTTGTTTTTTCCCCCTAACAGAAAAGCAGCATTGGACCTTACTTGAATTTGATACTTTCCTACCCCCTGGACGATTGGACCACTCCATGTGCATCATTCCATGGCCAGTGCTGTGCACGCCTGAGGAAGAAGATTCCAATCCTGTCACTCTAAACTGTGGTGCTGAGAAAGGGGGTTCCACTGACAAAGGAGTGACTCGAGGCGCTGACTCACGGGAGGAAAGTCACACTGACTCACTGCTCTGTTTTGTGTTTGGTGGGATGAATACAGAAGGGGAGATCTATGATGATTGTATTGTGACTGTAGTTGACTAATAAAACCCACATTTTTGTTATTTTTAAGTCAATTACTTCCAGAAGTTAAGTGAAACCTTAGCTGTTTTATACTTCCAAAATATTGTTTAAGCCTCTTGCTCTTAGCTACTTTGGTAGGTGAGGAAATGAACTGGGTAGCCCAGTGCAAAAACTTCAGTTACATAAAGGGTTTTACGAGCGATACAACCTAGGTGAGGTTGGTTGCTAAACTTACTAATCACAAAATGTTGAAGAATCATAACTGCGAGATACAACATAAGCTGTAGAAATCAGGAAGTGGATATTTACAGGTTCAAATTTTTTTGACTTTTTTTTTTTTTAGAAAGAGAAACATCGACTTATTCCACTTATTTATGCACCCATTGCCCTGACTGGGGATCGAACCCTCAACCTTGGTGTATTGGACACTCTAACCAACTGAACTACCTGGCCAGGGCTTATTTGTATTTTTAATGATCAGTAGCTGCTCCTCACAGGTGGACAATTGGCATTTGGTAGTGAGAGACATTGGGGACAAGGAAGAAGGCTGGTCCTTGCCTTTCCCAGCCCCTAAACCCACTGCTCACAGCATTGCAGGTGACTTTTTCATGTTTGTATTCAACTTGGCCTGATGATCAAATACTACTCCAGGCCTGTCCAAATGATCCCAGGCATTGGAGCAGAGATCCGGGCCTCAGAGTAACACAATCGTGCCATCAAGTACCAGCTCTGCCATTTAGCAAATGAATCTTTCAGCCACTGCCCATATGAAAAATAGCTATCCTTGGGTTGTATTGGATTTCATGTCAGTGCCAGATAGGCTGCCCCTTATATTCACCTAGACCACCTTTCCTCAGGAAGCCAATTCAAGTGGCCTTGAACCCGTCTTGATACAAATGGCTGCATTTGATCCACAACTGTGGTGGGGCTTAATGTAGCTTGAAGGTCACCATCCTAGATCCCACCCTAGTGCCACTTGGTATTAAGAAATTTCAGAGATGGATATTTTAACATAGTGAGGTTCAAAATAAACCTTTATATTCTAAAATAATAAACTGAATCTAAGGGTGTAAAGTTAACTATGACCCACCTCTCAAGTCTTGAGAATTCAAGCATCCATAAAGCATTGTTAGCGAAGAGCCACCAGGGGAAGGACTGAATATGGGAGGTGGGGGGTGGGTAGAGCAGGGGAGAGTAAGGGGGCAAAATGGGGACAACTGTAATTAAACAATTTTTAAAAACAAAAATAAATAAATAAAAAGCCACCAGAAAGACAGTTTTAGAAAGGAGAAACAGGGAATTTCATTATGTTTAAGGAAACCCCACTCTAGGGCACTGAAATGGCCCTTGCGTAAGTGAGGATAGGGGTTGACCTCCTACCCCTTTTTCTTAAAGTTAGGCAAGTTCTCAAGAGTATTGAATAAAAATGTTTCCTTATCTCAAACCCCCCCCCATTAGAATTTAATCTTAAAATAAATGACCTAATTAGAAAGCTTATCACAAAAGTTAGACCAGTGTAAATAACAAACATTTATTGGTGTCACTTATGGTAGAAAATAAAGTTCCTACACTGGATGCACATGACCCAATTGTTAAATAGAACATTTCCATGGTGAACGCGCGCGAGATTGCCAATTTCTCCTCTCCCCCCACCCCAAGACATGTGAGCAACTGCTAATGAAAAGCAGTAAACAGCCACTTGGGCTATAGCATTTTCAACTCCACTCCGAGGTGAAGATTCCAATTACACTCGAGACTTAAGTTCTCTCAATTTTCTCCTAACGAAAGTTCCTGAGTCCAGTATTTACAATATTACAGCGCCAGCAAACAGTGTCTACAACTCGTCCTTGTCTGCTGATTCCTCTTCGCCAGTTGGGGGAGGGCCTGCACTTCCATAGAGTTTGCTGATAATTGGCTGCACGATTTCTTCTAGTTCCTTCTTTTTAGCTTTGAAATCTTCAATGTCAGCATCTTGGTGACTTTCCAGCCATTCAATCTTTTCTTCTACAGCTTTTTCCATGGTCTCCTTATCTTCAGAGGAAAGTTTACCTCCCAGCTTTTCTTTATCTCCAATCTGATTCTTCAGAGAATAGGCATAACTTTCCAATTCATTTCTAGTATCAATGCGCTCCTTGAGCTTTTTGTCTTCTTCGGCAAACTTCTCGGCATCATTAACCATCCTTTCAATTTCTTCAGGTGTCAGGCGATTTTGGTCATTGGTAATTGTGATCTTATTTTTGTTGCCTGTACCTTTGTCTTCAGCTGTCACTCGGAGAATGCCATTCACATCTATCTCAAAGGTGACTTCAATCTGTGGGACCCCACGGGGAGCAGGAGGAATTCCAGTCAGATCAAAAGTTCCCAGAAGGTGATTGTCTTTTGTCAGGGGTCGTTCACCTAGAAGTTGTACAAAACAGCCTTGTTAGTTACTGAAAAAGAGTACCCTGGATCCCTCCATTTCAGTCTGTCAGCACCTACAGTGACAAGGGCACTCTCATCAAGCTAGAAGTGGGTTACTGGTTTGTAAGGAGCAACAAATGAGACTAACAGTGAGTTAAGTCACTAGAACTCAATTCTATTTCACCTACTTTACATGAACCCTTTTGTTCTTGTATTCTAGAGCTAGCTCAAAAGTTATTTTTAATGGGAAGGAGCACTAAGATAGCTGGATAAGAACTGCATTTTAATGCTGACTATACCAAACTCAATACTAGTCAAAATAGAGATCCACATGTAAAAAGAGCAGCTATTCCTTTCCCTAGTCTCTTTTCAACAGTATATAAAGCAAGAAGTCATGCTGTTAACACACACCATGCTATTAACAAATGTAAGGAATTACCTTCATAAACCTTGATTGTAACAGTTGGCTGATTATCAGAGGCTGTAGAGAAGATCTGTGACTTCTTGGTGGGCACCACAGTGTTCCTAGGAATCAGTTTGGTCATGACACCTCCCACAGTTTCAATACCAAGCGTAAGGGGACATACGTCAAGCAATACCAGATCACCTGCAAAAGTAACACAGAGGTAAGCCCTAGTTCAAGAGTCACAGGAGCACTACCAAGCAGTCTCCCCATGAACAATGCAACTTTATCTTTTCCACCTTGCTATCTTGGTTAGGTTCTATGCAAAACCAGTTTAGAAGCAGTGAATTAAACATTGCAAAGGATCTTGAAACTGCACCATGTCTTGCCCTCTTCCCTGTACCCTTTACTACCTGTGTGACCTTGTTGCTCATATTCTATTGCTTTCTAAAGCAACAGCTACTTATATTCTTCCCATCAAGCTGCTGAAGCAATGTGGAAGACGCTTGTGACACTGACCTACCTGTATCTTTTTTTTTTTTTTTTAAGATTTTATTTATTTATTTTTAGAGAGAGAAGGAAGGGAGAAAGAGCAATGTATGGTTGCCTCTCACATGGCCCTCACTGGGGACCTGGCCTGCAACCCAGGCATGTGCCCTGACTGGGAATCGAACTGGGACCCTCTGGTTCCCAGCTCGCACTCAATCCACTGAGCTACACCAGCCGGGCGACCTACCTGTATCTTGATCACCAGAGAGCACACCGGCCTGGACAGCAGCACCATATGCTACAGCCTCATCTGGGTTTATGCCACGGGATGGCTCCTTGCCGTTGAAGAACTCTTTAACCAGCTGTTGAATCTTTGGGATTCGAGTAGAGCCACCAACAAGAACAATTTCATCAATATCAGATTTCTTCAAATCAGAATCTTCCAGCACTTTCTGGACAGGCTTCATGGTAGAACGGAACAGGTCCTAGAATAAGAGACATTAATTACCGTGATGATGATGCCTGTTATACTGAGGTATTGTCTAGACTTCTAAATGCAATGCCCCCAACTCAAGAGAATCCAATTAGATCTCATTAGCAAAGCAACAAACAAAGGACATACCATGTTTAGCTCTTCAAATTTGGCCCGAGTCAGGGTCTCAGAGAAGTCTTCTCCTTCATAGAAGGACTCGATTTCAATTCTTGCTTGGTGTTGAGCAGACAGGGCCCGTTTGGCCTTTTCGACCTCTCGTCGGAGTTTCTGCACAGCTCTGTTGTCCTTCCTAACGTCTTTGCCCGTCTTCTTTTTGTAGAGCTTGATGAAGTGTTCCATGACACGCTGGTCAAAGTCTTCTCCACCCAGATGAGTATCACCATTAGTGGCCACCACTTCAAAGACACCATTATCAATGGTGAGAAGAGACACATCAAAGGTTCCACCACCCAGGTCAAACACCAGGATGTTCTTCTCCCCTTCCCTCTTATCCAGGCCATAAGCAATAGCAGCTGCTGTACTGTTAAGAGAATAAGAAGGAAAAAAAATTTCGTTAAGTTTCCATTTTCCTTACTTAACAAATATGCCCACACGCCTTTGAATGTAACACTTACGGCTCATTGATGATCCTCATGACATTCAATCCAGCAATAGTTCCAGCATCTTTGGTAGCCTGGCGTTGCGCATCATTGAAATAGGCTGGTACAGTAACAACTGCGTGGGTAACCTAAAAAGATAACAAAAGGTTATTTAGTGTATTTTATCATATGGCTTTACCCAGAAGCTACAGTTAAACCATTACTTTAGTTTCCAAGCCAGCTTATTTGTAAGATAAGCTTAAGAGATACAGTTTTACACTGGGGAAAAGTCCCTAGCATTTTGCTTGGCTTACAGTAAATTATACAAGTAACTGAAACAGATACACATGGATGTCATTCAGATTCAAATTATTAAAACAATGAAGGCATTTATACAATACAATCAGTCAAGAATAGTAAAAATGAAATTACTTAATGCTATTATGGAGACACTTACCTTCTTTCCCAAATAAGCCTCAGCAGTTTCCTTCATTTTAGTGAGAACCATGGCGGATATCTCTTCAGGAGCAAATGTCTTTGTTTGGCCACCTCCAATATCAACTTGAATGTATGGTTTAGTTTTCTTTTCAACCACCTATTTTAAAGAATTCTTATTATTTGCAGACACGGAAGAAACGGACACTTCAAGCTTTTAAAAAAGTGGGCTGTATGAGAGTCTTCTTCCCCCATAGTTTGGTTTACTTTGATCCCTTGGAGCTGAATATTGACGAGAAATACTTCCCTCAATCCTAAACTACTAGATAGGGCAGTTATGTGTGAAGTTTGTGACAACTTTAGTTTTATAACACATTAGAATGATTAAAAAGTACTACCTATTCCATGTCTCTACCCTTTTTTGTAGTCAACACCGCTTTCCTCTAACTTCTCAATCTTAAATACTAATACCACCCCCACCCCCACTTCCTATCTGGTGGAAAAACCCGGTCGAACCTTGAACGGCAAGAACTTGATGTCCTGCTGCACAGACGGGTCATTCCACGTGCGGCCGATGAGCCGCTTGGCGTCGAAGACCGTGTTCTCGGGGTTGGAGGTGAGCTGGTTCTTGGCTGCATCGCCGATCAGACGCTCCCCTTCAGGAGTGAAGGCCACATAAGACGGCGTGATACGGTTGCCCTGGTCGTTGGCGATGATCTCCACGCGGCCATTCTTAAACACCCCGACGCTGGCGGAAAAACCGAACGGAAGAATCAGCACAGCCATTCTCATCGCGGCCCAGGGCCACGCCCCATTCTCCCCTTCCCACAAACCCCACTTACCAGGAGTACGTAGTCCCCAGGTCGATGCCGACCACCGTGCCCACGTCCTCTTTCTTATCCTCCTCCTCGGCCCGCGCCGCGCCGAGCAGCAGCAGCACCGCAGCCACCAGGGAGAGCTTCATCTTGACGTCGCTGTCGGCTAACAGGCAGGCAAAACGTCGCAAGCAATCCAGCCACAGGCCCGAAACACGGGAACGCACCGAGGTTACCAACCTGAGAGTGACACAGGGACCGGGGTCAAGAGGAGCAGCGGAAAAAAACGATGGCAGGTCTGAAAATGCAGGCCGCGGCGCTTACCTCTCACGCTCACGAAACCCCCAACTCAATCTGTCTGTGAAGTCTGACCAGTGTCTACCGCGAGGTCCCCCGACTCCGTTTATATACCCTCCCCCCAGCCCTGTCGTGGAGGCCGCCGATTGGCCAAGTCTCTGCTAGTTGGAGGCCTCTGATTGGCCCAGGCCACCAAGCTGGCCGCCGCCGATTCGAAGCGGCTTCCTCCGCAACTAACGTCACCAGTACGCCCCCCCGGGTTGACTCATTGGTTGCTGGTCGCGCCCAACAACCACCAATGGGAGGCAACATCCGCTCCCGTAAGATGGGCTCTTTGGTTCAGCAGCTGTCTGTCCCTCTTACGACCTTTCTTACCCGGAGGCTGTTTCTGCCGGTAACCGCTGAGGTCCCACCTCCACGCTGCGCCCTTTGGGTCAGGTGTCGGTTGCTTGCTTCCCCGCTTGGGCGGTGGGACTTGAGGTTTTTGCTTGTCCGCTTCCCGCCTGCCCCTCCTGTGTCCCTTATCCCGGAGCGGGAAGCGGCTCTTCCTTCTCCCGGCCTTCATCCCGGCTCATGCTGCAGGTCTCCGCCTACGTGCTATGATCGCCTCAAAACAATTTCTGTCCTTAAGAGCCACTAGGTGTTCGAGCCTCAAAGCCTCTCTAGTTCACCGACTCGCAGCTCTCGAGTCGGGACCTTGGTCTGGGCACCGCTCGGCCGCTCCTCCTAGCCAGTGTCGTCCCTGGACCCTCTGCCCAGCTATCTTTGTCTATACCAGGTCTCTCCACATTGCCATGCCCCATGGTAAGTCACAGGACAGGCCTGGCCAAAGTAGTTGTCTCCTATTCCTGAATCCACCTCCCCACTGTGGCAACTGGCACCTTGAAGAGCTTCCTAATGGCCTTCGCTCCCATCCTGGGATGTGTCATTTTTCTAGTGTACTACCCCTTGTCTTCCTCTGCCCTGTCCATCCTTTTCCCTTTGTGGCTCAGGTTATCATTTACAAGACCTTCCCCACCCTTTATTCTCGATACCGTTCTGCCCTCACTCTGTCTGCTTTTGGTACACTAAGGCTTGATAATGCCTTAATCTTGTATAACATTCTGTAGCAAAAAATAATACAGGTTACTATTTACTTCAGGTTTACTGCGTGCCTAGCTTAGTTATATGTTTCCTGTGTCGTTCCATCCTCACAGTTCAGTATTTGGCATTTCCATTTTTCAAAACACAGATTTGTACCATTCTATAACACATCATTGCATATTGTGCTGTGTGTTCACCACCCCAAGTCAAGTCTTCCATCACCATTTATTACCCCATACTCTCTTCTACCTTCTCCCACTCCCCTTTCCCTCTGGTAATCACCGTGCTGTGTCTATGTCTATGAGGGGATGGAGTTAGGATTGATAGCCAAGTCAGCATGACTCCATAGCCCATGCTCTTAACAATTTTTAAAAATAAACTCATTCACCAGATGTTTTTGGAAGACCTACTAGGGACAATCCAAAGGCCTGATACAAAATATTTTCAGAAAATATGTGGGACATTATTGTAGTCAGAAACTGATGACTCCAGTATTTTCCCACTAAGCGTATTTTTGAGATTCGTGGGTATAGGCAGTACTGTCTCCACATGGCACTGAAACATCTCACACACAGTTTGCTGAGATGCTGAGTGTAGGGATCAGTCCTCAAGAATTTCCCTCTCTCCTTTAGTGCTCTTCAAAGGTTAGTCTGGTGACTCAGACTTCACTCCATTCTCACTATGGAGGTTGCATCATCTGTCTCTTTCAACAGGGCCTGTAATACCGCAGTAACGCTGCCCCTTCTTTAGGTTGCATCAGTCTGTTATCAAGACAGAAATCACCATTCGGCCTCATTACAGCTTCATATCAACTCGCACAGCTTTCCTCTGTAGATGTCACAGTCCACTTCCATGAAAAACAAAGCTTTCAATTTCAGCCTCACCCTTGATGGATGGAGTAACCTTTTGCATCTTTCCTTTTTCTAAGATTTAGAAAAGTGACATCTGGCTAACTTCTGAAGGGAATTGAGTATATTGGTGGTTGTAATACATTAGGTATATTATATGTCATGGTATTTTCTGAAGTGTGATCATTTATGGCTTGAATAGGAAAATGTGTAAATGTAATTTGCTGAAGTATCAATGCCAAGGTATCAATATTTAAGTAAGTGCTAGACACTAAGCTAAATGCTTTATGTGCATTATATCTTTTAATCCTTATGAAAGCATTTTTTTTTAAAGATTTTATTTATTTATTTTTAGACAGAGGGGAAGGGAGGGAGAAAGAGAGGGAGAGAAACAACAATGTATGGTTGCCTCTCACATGGCCCTCACTGGGGACCCGGCCCGCAACCCAGGCATATGCCCCGACTGGGAATCGAACCGGGACCGCCCAGTTCCCAGCCCATGCTCAATCCACTGAGCTACACCAGCCGGGCTGAAAGCATTTTTTAATGCCTATTTTAGAGCTAAGGAATCTGCAGCCCCAAGAGGTAACAAAAATGGCCCAGAAGATCACACAGCTGAGAAGATACGGAGTCAAGTTTGAGCCCTGACAGTTTGATTTTTAATTTCTGCACTCTAAATTGTCATCCTGAGCTTCAGGTTTATAAGATTTTTGTTTTAAGATAAAGAATAGTTACATAGTTTGCAAATATTTTGATAATGGGTTGTAGACTTGTGTAGATTTTATCCAGTGCTCCCATGAGGATGAAAATAGATTTCTATTTCCCATCTAATCTCAGAAAGCCAAGCAGAGTTAAGACTGATTAGGATTGGATGCCATTTAGCTGCTAAATCTTCCTTTATGAAAGGGAATGAAAGGCAGAGAGGGAAAGGGAAAGGCCTATGTAAATGACAAGTTGAATGGTTAGACCCTGATACTTGAAAATTTTCCGTATACTTTGTTGGAGAGAATATTCAACTAAAAGACAAGGCACATGACCTTGGGAAAAACCTACCTTCCAGAGCCTCAGTTTCATCATCAATTGAATGTCAGGGATTTCTGTCCTACCTGTCTTAGTGGCCTGTTGCAAGGATCACATGAGATACTGTGTGTGAAATACTTGGAAAATTGTAGCATAGTGGTAATATTATTAATCATGTCATTGTGTTAATACATGAGAAGAAATATCAGAAGCTCTTCAAGAAAACTGCCTCCTTACTGGAAGTATAGGGAGGAACATTTTGTAAGGCCTATGATTGTCTAACTACTGTGATGTACACCTGAAACCAATACAAAATAATATTGAAAGAAAGCTGTAATTGAAAAATAAAAAGTGTTTAAAAACACCTCACCCAAGTTTCAAGATTTCTTTCAATGAGAAGTAACTGATGATAAGTTGAATTTGACAAAGACTTTTGGAAATGCTTTAAAAAGTTCTGCATCTAATTACTCTCTTAAAGTGGCCACATAGATGCCTTTTTTATTAGAGGGCTGGGAATAATTTTTAAGATTCATTAAACAGCACTGGAGTAAAACAAAAGTGTCTCCCTGACACCTGAAGTTTCTTCTTTTTTATTTATTTATTTATTTATTTTTGGTACTTCTGGAAGTATAATGTGCTATGGAGTAAGTTTTCTTTGTCTTCACTTTTTAAAGATATTTTTATTTATTTTTTATTTAGTTTTAGAGAGAGGGGAAGGGAGGGAGAAAAAGGGGGAGAAACATCGATGCGTGAGAGATACAGCAATCAGTTTTCTCTCACATGCCCTGAACTGAGGATCTGTCCCACAACCCAGGCATGTGCCCTGACTGGTAATAGAACTGGCAACCCTTTGTTTTTCAGGCTGGCACTCGATCCACTGAGGCACACCAGCCAGGGCAATAATTTTATAATTAATAGAGAACTTTTACCTCCCTTTCCTTCTCATAAATGAAAAGTAAAAAGTACTTTTTGTTCTCTGTGTATATATATATTTTTTGGTGGAAGCATTAAGAGGATACACTGTGTCAGACAGTGTGATAGAGAGGAAAGACCATGGGGTTTGGAAGCATAAAAACTGAGCTCCAGTTCTGCCACTTACTTAGCTGTGATTAAGAGCCAGTCACTTAATGTCTCTTATGCTCTGTTTACTAGTCTGTAAAATGGATATAACTCTGCCTCCCCCTAAAGCTGTTGTTATGTTTCACATATTTTAATTTTATACATAAAATGTTAGTTTTAATTTTTTTTCTGTCTTAAATTTTCCTTGGAAGTAAAATAATCTAAGTATAAAGAACTATATAGAATTTGAGTGATAATATTTGATACTATATATCTTAAATCTCTAAAATAGGAAATATATGTATATAATATAAAATTCAAAGGGTACAATATACAATGAAACTAAGTCTGCCTGCCACCCACTTCCTAGCCCTGTTCCTGTACGCTGGTAAAGGTAACTACTATCACCACTTTCCTGTGCAGCCTTCTGGACTTGTTTTATTCATATACTATGTGAGTGTGTGTGTGTACACTCCTGCTTTACAACCAGCGAAGGGGCGGGCATACGGCACACGTGGCTGCTCCTTAACCAGTTAGCTGTGTTTCTTAGAGATTGTCACAAATCATCCGGCTTTTTTTTTTTATGTCAATAGTAGCTACCCTTGAGTATCTACTAGGTGCTTGGTGTTTGACATATTTTAAACCTTTTTATTATAAATTACATAAAATATAAACCCCCAGTTTAATGAATAATCTTAAAATGAATATCCAGGTCAAGAAATAGAATTGTCAGGACCCAGAAATCCTCTTTTCCCCCCCTAGCTGATCACAATCCCTTTTCTCATAAAAAAAGTTATTTTTCTTTATTGTAACAGTCTTTAGAGTTTTCCCACCTGGCTGTATTCCCTCAAACATCATGGTTTAGTGTCTGTTTTTTTGCTTGATGTAAATGGAATCAAAGATTACATATTCTTCTGTGTCTGGCTTCTTTCAGTCAATAATGTTTTAAAGTTTTTTCCTTACTGTTCTGTGTAGCTCTAATTCACTCACTTTCACTTCAGTATGATATTACAATATATCACATTTCATGTTGTATTTTGACTTTGGCTTTTAAGAACCATGCTGCTAACCCTGGCCAAGTGGCTCAGTTGGTTGGACACCAGAGGTTTGCAAGTTCCATTCCCGGTCAGGGCATGTGTGGGAGGCAACAGATGGATGTTTCTCACTCTGGTCTCTCTCTCTCTTTTCTCCTTTCCTCTTCTCTAAATCAATAAACATATCCTTGGGTGTGGATTAAAAAAGAAGAAAGCATGCCGCTGCGAACATGCTCCCACATTACTCTTGGTGCACACGTTTATGAATTTCCCTAGGGTATATGACCAGGATTAGAAATTATGGATCAAAAGGTTCATGTTTTAATAGATCATGGCAAACTGCTTTCCAACATGGTTGTCACCAGAAGTCTGAGAGTTTCAGGTGTTCACGTCATTGTCAACACTTGATATAAACTTTTTACTTGATAGTCTAGGGCATGCGTGCGGGCATCTCACTGTGTTTTTAATTTTAATTTCCCTGATCACAGATGAACTTGTGTGTACCTTTTCATATTTTTACTGATCATTTCAATTTCTTCTTTTCTGAGAGTGCACATTTCACTCTTGAGTTATTTATTTTGTAATTAATCACTTATATTCCAGATACTAGTAAGTTTTTCAGTCATTATATGTGTTGCAAGTATCTTCCCACTCTGTGGCATGTGTTTTTATTTCCTGGGTTTTTTCCCAAAACTTTTAATTTTGAAGACAATACAGACTTGCAGAAAGTTGCAAATATATGCCCCGGCTGGAGTAGCTCAGTGGATTGAGCGCGGGCTGCGAACCAAGGGGTCGCCAGTTCGATTCCCAGTCAGGGCACATGCCTGGGTTGCAGGCCAGGTCCCCAGTGAGGGCCACGTGAGATGCAACCACACACTGATGTTTCTCTCCCTCTCTTTCTCCCTCCCTTCCCTTCTGCCTAAAAATAAATATATAAATTCTTTAAAAAACAAACAAAAAAAACTCTTAAAAAAAAGTTGCAAATATAGTAGAATCCTATGTACCTTTCTCTCATCCTCCTCCAATGGTGATATCTTATATGTCTGGAAAAACTAGGAAATTGAAATTGGTACATTACTTTTAACTAGACTACACACCTTACTCAGTTTCACTATTCTTTGCCTGCATTTGTGTGTATGTGTTTGTATATAGTTCTCTACAGTCTTATCTTATGTATAAGTTATGTAACCATCACCAAAATCAATTTATAGAATTAATACTGTTTTTTGATGAATAAGTATTTTGACAAACAGAAAATTTATCAACTTTTTTCCTTTATGGTTGTGCTTTTTATATCTTGTTTAAGAAATCTTTCTAGGGGATAAATGGTGATGGAAGGGAGACTTGACTTGGGGTGGTGAACAGACAATACAATATTACAGAATTGTACACCTGAAACCTATATAAATTTATTAACCAATATCACCCCAATAAATTCAGTTAAAAAAAGAAAAAAATCTCTCCTTATCCTGAGATCATAAAGATACTCTTCTGCCCTGACTGGTGTGGCTCGGTGGGTTGACCATTATCCCACAAACTGAAAGGTTGCTGGTTCAATTCCCAGTCAGGGCACATGCCTGGGTTGTGGGCCAGGTCTCCAGTTGGGGGCGTGTGAGAGGCAACCTATCAATGTTTCTCTTCTCTCTCTCCCTCTCTTCCCCTCTCTAAAAATAAGTAAATAAAATCTTTTTCTTTTAAAGGGAGATATTCTTCTTTAATTGTCTACTAAAAACTTAGTAGACGAGTTCTACTTGTCTCTTTTAGATCTCTATATTTCACCTGGAAATGGTTTTGTATATACAGTTGTACATAGTGTGAGTCAATTTTTCCAAATGGATACCCAATTGCCCCAACACCATTTCTCATGGTTGTATATTAGTTAGCATCTCTCTTAATTACTATGGCTATCCAATGTCCATATCCAGCAGAACAAGTCATGCCACATTGCTTCTCCAGTGGTGTGTTTGGCTCTTCATGGCACTTTGTATTTTGTTATAAATTTTAGAATTAGCTTGTCAAGTTAGCAAATCAACCTGTTGTATAGTAAGTAAAAAAGCAGGTTACTCAACAATATGATAGTACTATACCATATATTTTTAAATAGGCTTTAAAAAGTCTTAAATTTCTATTTATTTATGTATTCTAGGATTTTTAAAACTTTGCATGAATGTAGCACTGAAAAATTTGCTATCAGAAATAAACAATTTCCATTTTGAAATGACAAATTATGATATATCAGTATTATGAAATATATAGCTATTAAAATGGTTGATATCTGTGTTATTCAAAGAGTGAATTGTATGTTACTTTTTTGTCTTCATTTTCTTGCTATTAAAAAAATATCTTTATCAGAAAATTACCAAGTTCAAAAAATTTTAAGAAGTTCAAATTAAATACAAGAAAACAAAAAAGTTGTCAGTGAAAAATATGTAAGATACGATTTTGTTAAAGATACTTCATACCTTATAATTTGCTATGGGTTAAATCCAAATACAAGTAATGCACCAAAGTCTTACCATGACAGTTACTATTCGTCTGGACATCCTGGTACTGGAAGAAAAATAAGGTTTGTAGTAGATTTCATTGGGCTGAAGTGTGAGCTGCATGATTTATGATGTATGATTTATGACCTTGTTCTATAGGAATACTTTCCTTATTTTTAGTATTCTCAAGTTTTAGGCTTTTATCTGTCATCCTCAACTTAGCCAATAAGTTAAAATTCATTGGCCAATGTTACAAAACTGAATGACTACATGAATACATTGCTCTGGCCTTGGAAGGGTCCCCAAGCAAGTGAGGGGCTCTAAATTATAAGCCCCATCAGCTTTATAGTAAATTGACCTCTGACTATAAACTACTAGTTCTGAGCCTGCCAACTGAGGCCAGGACGGGACACCCAAGGGCCCAAAATAAAACTGGAGTCTTGTCCTTTACTTTTCAATTGGATTATTCCAAAGTACAAAAAGGATTTTATTAGGGAACACTAACTTTTGCTACCTTTGTATAAGACAGCATCCATGTGGGTCTTTTTGAATTTTTTTGTTTACAGATTCCCAGGGTTTTAGAAAACTTTTCCCATTAAAAAATAACATAGTTAACTCATGTGTATTTTTTGTTATTCAAAATGTAATGAGTCAACCTTAATGTCCATTAATAATGGATGTCAAGGGCCCTGATCATTGTGGCTCAGTTGGTCGAGCTTTGTCCTGCAAAGTGGAAGGCCACTGGTTGGATTCCTGGTTAGGACAGTGCCTGGGTTTGAGCCTGATCCCTGGTGGGGCATGTGCAAGAGGCAGGTGATTGATGTTTCTCTCCCCCTCTTCCTCCCCTCCCCTATCTATAAAAATAAATGTAAATAAATAAAAAAGCCACTAAGTAAACAATGTGGATTATATCATGGAAATATTGTGCAAAGCCTCAAAACGAGATAGATTTTTATGTATTGATTTGGAAAGATGCCCAAGATTTATTATTATTATTTTTTAAGATTTATTTATTTTATTTTTAAACAAAGGGGAAGAGAGGGAGAAAAAGAGGGAGAGAAAAATCAGTGTGTGGTTGCCTCTCATGCTCCCCCTACTGGGGACCTGGCCCACAACCCAGGCATGTGCCCTGACCGGGAATCAAACCAGCAACCCTTTGGTTCGCAGGCTGGCACTCAATCCACTGAGCCACACCAGCCAGGGCAGGATATATTATTAAATGGGAAAAAAAGCAAGTTATAGAACAGTATGTACAATATGATCCTATGTGTGTTAAACACACACACCCCTAAAATCTGGACAGATAGATAGATACCTTTTATATTGACAAGAGTGGCTCCCTCTTGGTGGAATTAAAGGAACTTTAGACTTATTTGTATACATTTTTTAAGATAAAAAATGAATTCCTGTATTACCTGTTTGATTGGAAATAAATTTAGAAAAGAAATGTTGTGAATGAAAAACGGCTAAGTTAGACTTAGCTTTGGATGTGTCAAGTGTTTGCCTGCTGTTTGTGTCTGAGCTATGTCATAGTATAGCAGCTTACGCTTGTGTTTTGCTTTACGGTAAACAAAGCTTTGCCCTGCATCCCTTGACTTTATCCTTATAACAATGAGATGGGATAGTGAAGGTTGGTGATATCTCCGTTTCATAGTTGAAAATACAGTCTCAGAATTTATTCATAGTAAAATGGTGAATTCTCTATCATATGGATTTCTACTCGTGTTATTGCTGCATTTACTTAACACCTAGTTTCTAATTTAATTGACTCTTTCAGATGAGACACTAAGATTAAACTTTCCACAGGCTGTGGCTTTGCAGAGCCACATGTGTGCTACCACTTCGAAGTAAGTTATTTCCTAAGCTGCGTGCCAAGTAGATCTATCTCATAGGTGAAGTCCTTATTTCTTCCCTTTCATCTTGCTCTCTGTCTTTCTAATATTTTCTTCTGGATATGGCCCTGTTTTTCTTTCTGATATTTTTTTCTCCCTCATCTAACTATTATTATTTCCTGGTGCATGCGCTTGCCCTTTCCATCGGAGAAGGAAGACTGTGTCTGCCTGGCTGAGCTGAAACGCAGAAGATGTCTCATTCAGAGGGAGGAGAGCAGGGCAGAGCAGACAGTCAAGGGGCAGAGCTGTCTGGTCAGAGACGGGCCTGGCCCCAGGGCTATCTCACAGCCATGCTGTTTTCACAGCTGTGCTGTATCAAAAATCGAGCTGCTTTGCACTCAATCTTCACCGTCCCCCAAACAGAACTGTCATTATTTTCTAAGTGTCGATGCATAATAACTTAAAATGTTACTTTTTCCCAGGGGTAAACACTTCTTAATTAGGATCTCTTGAGGAACAGCCTCCAAAGTCAAATGAGGGGGTTAGACTAGCTGATCTTTGAGACTCAGCTCAAACAGCCATGTTGGAACAGCAATGTATCTATCTCTAATTATGACATTTTGGGGCCTTTCACAGACCTGAGAATAAAATAATATTGTTTAGAAGAACTTGTCAAAGGCTCCTCAGATCATTTGGTATAGCCCCGGCTTTCTTGGCTACTTCTGGGGCACTTTGTCCCTGCTCTCCGATTCTGTGGTGGAGCGGTCCATGGGGACTATGGAGCTGGGAGTCTGAAGAACTGAGCTCTAATCAAGGTTCAGTATGAATTTTGTGCCGTATAAATGTATGTCAGGGAAAGCTGAGTGCTGTGGAAAGAAAAGGGCTTTAGCCAGGGTTCACTGTTTATTCACCCCATTCATTTATTTATTTTTTTTAAAGATTGTGTTTACAGCCCTGGCTGGTGTAGCTCAGTGGATGGAGCGCAGGCCGGAAACCAAAGGATCACTGGTTTGATTCCCAGTCGGGGCACATGCCTGTGTTGCGGGCCAGGTCCCCAGTGAGGGCCATGTGAGAGGCAACCATACATTGCCCTCTCTTTCTCCCTCCCTTCTGTTCTCTCTAAAATAAATAAAATATTTTAAAAAAATAAATAAAGATTGTGTTTACACTGAGCTGTGAGCGGTTTCAGGGGCGTTTTTAGGAGTCAGGAACACGGCAGAGGACATGAAGACCAAAATCAAGAGCTACAAGACTGCCCCTTGTGATAGCCACTTCCCCAACCAAAACCAGACCGGGAACTGCTGGCAAAACTACCTGGACTTCCACCGCTGTGAGAAAGCAATGGCTGCTAAAGGGGGTGATGTTTCCGTGTGCAAATGGTACCGGCGTGTGTACAAGTCCCTTTGCCCCATGTCCTGGGTGTCGGCCTGGGATGACCACTGGACAGAAGGCACATTTCCTGGGAAGATCTGAACTGGCTGTACCCCACCTGTCCTTCCTTCCTTCCATCCTTCTCCCAGGGAGGTGAAGGGGGACCTGGGTACCTCCCACCCTAGGATCCTGAATCGTGGCTTAACTAACAATAAATACTTGTTGGAAAAGTGAAAAAAAGATTGTATCTATTTTTATTTTTTAAAGATTTTATTTATATATTTTTAGAGAGAGGGGCAGGGAGGGAGAGAGGGAAAGAAACATCAATGTGTGGTTTCCTCTTGTGTGCCCACTACTGGGGACCTGGCCTGCAACCCTTGCATGTGCCCTTAACTGGGAATCGAACCAGTGACCCTTTGATTTGCAGGCCAGCGCTCAATCCACTGAGCCACACCAGCCAGAGTAGATTTTATTCATTTTTAGAGAGAGGGGAAGGGAGGAAGAGAGAGAGGGAGAGAAACATCAATGTGTGGGAAGGCCTGGCCTGTAACCCAGGCCGAACTGAACCAGTGTCCTCTTATTTTGCTGGAAGACGACCAACCCACTAAGCCACACCAGTGAGGACTCACTCCATTCATTTAAAAAACAAACAAATATAGAGCATAAGAAATATAGTCCATAATATTGTAACAACTATATGGAGTTATCAGGGGGAACACTTTGTAAAGTATATGATTGTCTAACCACTATATTGTATACTTAAGACTAATACAAAATAATATTGATTGTAAATTGTAATTGAAAAAATAAAATAGTAATGATTTAAAAAGGCAAAAAAAAAAACCCAACAAACCCAAACCCCAAACCCAATCAAACAAATGGGTATTACATACTAGGTATTATGCCAGGTACCAGAGAAACGATGAATAAGATAAAATTCTCTGTCTTCAATGAGTACTATTTATTGATTTTGAGCATCTTTTAATCTCTTGAATTCTCTTTCCCCTATTTAAACTGTGCTGAAAATATGCACTTATATTCCATAATAACTACTGTTGTAGTGTCCCTGATCCATTGTTCTGGTGTTGGGTTGTATTACTTCGGTGCGCTGGGTAGGAAAAAAGATCAAAAACTGATCGAGTACAAGTTCTTCATTTGTAGATGACAGAGTAGGACTCAGAACAATTATAATTGACATTCCCAATGCCCTTTTTACTTACCATTCCCAGTGTAGTTTCTTCTGACCCTTCAGGCAGTTTTTGCACCTTTTGGGGTCCTTTTTTCCCCCTCCTCTCTGACCTGTGTGCTCCAGCTCAGCAAAGTACTCAGTGTTGAGAACAAACTATGAATGTGCTAATTTGCATTTTTTTTTTAAATTCTCACTCGAGGATATATTTATTGATTTGTTTTTAAAGAGAGTGGGAAGGCCCTGGCTGGTGTAGCTCAGTGGATTGAGCGTGGGCTGCAAACCAAAGGGTTGCCGGTTTGATTCCCAGTCAGGGCACATGTCTGGGTTGCAGGCCGGGTCCCCAGTGGGGGCCGCATGAGAGCAACCACACATTGATGTTTCTCTCCCTCTCTTTCTCCCTCCCTTCCCTTCTGTCTAAAAATAAATAAATAAAATCTTTAAAAAAAGAGAACGAGAGTGGGGAGACAGAGAAACATCGATGTGAGAAACTTCGATTGGTTGCCTCTTCTGCACGCCTTGACCACGGATCAAACCAGAACTTAGGTATGTGCCCTGACCAGGTAATCAAACTCACAACCTTTTGGTGCATTGGAGGCCACTCCAACCACTGAGCCATCTGGCCACAGCTGTGCATTCATTTTGTTTAGGCTGGGTTCTTTCTTCGCAATCTTCTCATGCCATTTCCCTTCAGAAATTCAGTCATCCAGTGTCACTTTTTTCTAAGGTCATGGCCCCTCAACTTGATGAAGACTTTCTCTGGAATCTCATAGCACTTTGAATCTTCGTTTACTAGTACTATCCATAATCTATGTGAGCTTTGCTTTCACCCTGGAGTGCAAACTGTGTCCCATTGCTTTTTCATTCCCTTGGTGCTTTCTGCAATGCTTCATAACAACTGGCTAGTAAATAATCTTTGATTGAATTGAATTCTTTAAAATAAATTTTAATATATTGATTGATTGATTTGAGAGAGAGAGAGAGAAACATTGATTTGTTGTTCCACTTATTTATGCATTCATTGCTTTTTTTTTTTTTGTATGTGTCTTGACCAGGGACTGAACCTACAACTTTGATGAGCCAGGGTGATGCTCTAACCAACTGAGCTACCTGGCCAGGACATGAATTGAATTTTTGAATCAGACCAATGACAATATGATAGCAATAATACCTGACCAGCTTATCATAGAATGCTATTGTGGTAATAAAATGAGGCAATGAATATGAAGCAAATTTTGACAGTTTTTCACGGTAATAAATCAAGGAAGATGACTAAATAGAAAGTAGTCTGGGAGCTGATTCACATTTGAAATAGTCAGAAAAGTAAATATTACTTTCTTTTTTGCCTGGAGACTGAGTGTTGGAAGATATAATCATTGTTTTCATTTTTTTTAAAGGCTGTCAAGTGGCAAACATTCTGTATTTTTCTAGCCAGCGCAGAGAAGCAGATTTCAGTTCAGCAGGTGGCAGAACGGTCTAACACTTAGAGCTGTCCAACAATGGATCCTGGCTAACTTTCTGGAGGTAGTGAGCTCCCTGAAATTTGAACAACTGTTGAAATAGAAGTTGGATGACCCTCTGGCTGGAATGTGCAAGAGGGAATTCCTGCCCGGGCGGGAGTTGGACTAATAATGACCTTTAAGGTGTATTCCAACTCGAAGATTTCTACGGCTGTTCAGCTCAGTTGATTATCTGAATTGTCTTTGTAAAGTTTTTGTTTTTAAATTAAATTATCAATCAACTTAAAAGCTGTATGATCAAGTTTACAATAAGTAAAATTTGATAAAAGGAGGAGTAGGAAATCAGGTTTAAAAGTCCAGCTACTACTAAAGGAGGAGAGCGGGAGACTGGGGCAGGGGAGAGAGGATGGTGGAAGGGGGAACAGGAGAGGCAAAAGTTTGTGTTTGGAATGCTGCGTCCTGGGCAAGTGACAGTTGTTATCGAAAACGTAAGCGCTCTGAGTTGTTTCACTTTAAACAAACACTTGTGCATTTTTCACGTCCAGCAGTACCGTAAGCAGAATCGAGAGTCTGCGTTTGGTGAAGAAAAATTTCCCGGAAGGGGCTTCGCGGTATGGCGGTGGCCCAGGACCGCTCCAGCGCGGAGCCCACTGGGCCCTCTAGAGCGGAAGGGCCCCTGCTGGCCGCCTGCCCGAACTACCAGTCCCAGTGGTCCCCGCGGCGCCGCGCACGCGCAATGGCGTGGCGGCAGCGCCACCTCAGGACGCAGAGAAGCCCGCTAGCGACTGGCTGCGACGGCGGCGGCGGTGCTGGTGGCAGTTCGCGGCGAGGGCGACTGCTCCGAGACCGAGTGACGATCGGGCGGGGACCTCGGTTCCTTCCCCTGCATGGTCCTCTTGGTGAGTGTCCGTCCCCAGTTAACCTGCGCCGGGTGCACTGCTTCCTGTCTGGAGACCGGGCTGCTCCGGCCTTGGGCCGCAGCCTGCGCCTGACGGCCGGGCCGCGGGGTTCAGCTGACCCCTGGGCCCTTCCCTCCAGTGTCTGGGGAAGTGGGGGTGGGCAGAAACTGGGTGAGACCGAAGGGAGAAGTGTTGCGGAGCGCTGGCGCCGGGCGGCCTGGGGCGGACGAGAGGGAGGGTCGCGTGGGGGATGGGATGCGAGGCGAAGCAGGTAGGGAACCGAGTATTGGAGACGAGAATGAAATGGAATGTCTTCCGACTGCGGCCGGTGAAGATGTCGTGCCTCGGGGACTCTTGATAAGCGGGACTCACCTGTCTGGCGGGCAGCCCACCTACCATAAACACACGCTGTACTTGGTGTCTCTCCACTGGGTGTTGGAGGTATGGGAGTGAGGGACTGTTGGTTGCTTCCATCTCCTTTCCCTCAATCTCACCTTCTGTTGACTGGCAAAATTTAAATGGGTGCTGGCTAGGCAAACCGTAGAAATGAACAGGACTGTGTATAAATCTGCGTAAAAATAGGGAGGCATGGTGATTTGTTCAGGTAAGAGGTAGGTCAGAGAAGATTGCAGTGTTTTTACTTTAAAATTGGTGACCAAAATTAGTTTGAGCAAGGCTTTGAACTAGGAAGGGTTTTTAACCGGAGATTCAGTGGTTGGTGACTAGAACCGGGTGGGGGGAGGGGATGACTGTAATTTATTATTTCAGTAATGAATGTAGGCAACAAACCACAGTAGAATTAGCAATGCCTGTGACTTTGTCACCGATAGAAATTACAGATATTATCGTATCATCTTTACAGTTGTTGCAGATATCTCAGAATGTCATTTATGCTTTTAATTTCTTCAAATTATGGTATTTTAGACCCACTGTTAAAACTTGTTATTTAATGTAATGGTCAGCCTGCACATATATTACTATATCAGGGTTTTTAAAAATTGTTTTGCTAACAGTCCAGTGTAATTGGTTTCCTTTGTAATCTCATGTATTTAATTATGCATTTAAAAGCAATCGTAGAAGGGTTCCATAGGCTTCACCAGACTACCAAAGAGATTCATGGTAAAAAAAATATTTAAGAACTCCTGAAGTAGAAATAAGTGTTTTGGGATCTGTAAGTCTGCCTGGAAGAACAGTGGAATCATTGGATGAGGAAGAAGACAAGCAGATAAGATGATAAATGTAGATGAAAGAGGGAATTTTGTGATCAGGGGAGTAAAAGAAAAGCATTGCCTGAAATCAGAGTAAGTTTTGAAAGATAGAATAGACTGCAGGTATTTCCTTCAGGGTACTGGGGAATCCGCAAAATAATGTGAGGAAGAAAGAGTAGTGAATACTTTGGCTTTAAAATGTTAGTATTATTGCACCCCTAGTTCCAAGTGATGAAGCCCTCCAAACCCGTGCGTAAGCCTGTGATAGGAAATTTTAGTGGGTGCTGGTTTTCTTTAAATCATATGGACAGTGTGGCTTTTAAAGAATTGTCTACCCTTAAGTGAAAAACCCCAGGATCTCCCTTCAAATATATTGTCCTTACCTTCTTTTCATATGTGATAGAAAGTAAATGTACAGATTATAGAGCTGGAGAGTTCGTAAGGTTTTTCTTTTTTTTTTGAGATTCCATTAAAATTTTTTAAAAATATTTTATTTATTTATTTTTAGAGAGAGGGGAAGGGAGTGAGAAAGAGAGGGAGAGAAACATAGGTGTGAGAGAGACATCCATCCATTGCTTCTAGTATGCACCCTGACCAGGCACTGAACCCTCAACACAGGCATGTGCTCTGACCAGGAATCGAACCGGCA